>SJYA01001198.1:2750147-2884960 GCA_006410615.1 Neotragus moschatus
CCTTATCGAAACTAGGATTTTTCTGCATACCTTTTCCACAAAGGCTGTTGTGTACAGTATCTTCTGGCCTTGGAGGCCTGTGAACATTTTATGACCCTCTTTTGATAAAGGCTGCTCAACCAGAAAACTTCCTTTCCCTCAAAGTGTTTTTTTCTTTATATTTCTAATCTATGTCAGCCTCAGAAAATGCCAAACAGAGTTACGTTTTTACACAGAGCAAAGGTGCAGTGAGTTACAAGAAAGAACCAATTCACTTAAAAGTCTGATATGGTTAAATTCAAGGCTACACTTGTTTTTCCTACATTCTCACTATGTTAACTAATGCATTCCCAGGTGCACAGTGGATAAGAGATATGGGAACCTAGCAACAAGCATTGGCCCAATAATGAAATCCTACATCAGCACTACTCTAAAATCTTTAACTCTCTGAAAGGCTCTATGTTTTAGGATTTCCATGCCTCTCACAGTTGGTGAAAGTCATGAAATAGAAAAACAGACAGATTCTGGTTTGGGGGTAGATGCTCGAGAAAGCCTAGGGAGCCCCTTGAGTTCTGAAGCCTTGCTTAACAGTTCTCTTCCACATGACTTTGTCATGGGTGAGATCTCCCGTAGTGGCTCCCGGCAGGCTTCCCTGGTGACTCAGATGGTAAAGAGTCTGCCTGCAGTGCAAGAGACCCAGGTTCGAACCCTGGGTTGGGAAGATCCCCTGGAGAAGGAAATGGCAACCCACTCCAGTATTCTTGCCTGGAGAACCCCATGGATAGAGGAGCCTGTGGCTGCAGTCCATGGGGTCACAAAGAGTCAAACACAAGTGAGCGATTTATCTTTCTTGTAAACTTACGCTTTCCAGTAAACATTTTTGCAAACTTTGAATACAGAGATTTTTTTTCTTCTCTCTTGCTTTGAACCCTTCACAGGTCTAGCACAGGGCTTTACAGGTGACCTGGGGGTAAAGAATCTACCTGCCAATGCACAAAACAGAAGAGATGCAGATTCAATTCCTTGGTCAGGAAGATCCCCTGGAGTAGGAAGGAAATGGCAACCTGCTCCAATATTATTGCTGGGAAAGTCCACGGACAGAGGAGCCTGGTGGGCTACAGTCCATAGGGTCGAAAAAGAGTTGGACATGTCTGAGCACAAACAGACACACATGGGTCTATCATAGTCCCTTGTAGCTAGTTATTAGCAAATATTTGTTTAGCAAATGGGGTACTTGATATTAGAGATGAGTCTTCTTCCTGAGATGGTTTCTCTTTGAATATTGGCTTCTGTTTTCTGGGTTTGAGTTTAAGGGTTAGACTGAGATTATTGTGTTCTGAATCCCAGGTTGATACCATTCAGTGCTTTATTTTTCTTTTAATAGGTTAGTGTGATCTCAACTCAAGAGAAAGGTGGGCTATCATGGCATCTATCTGGGTAAGTAAAAATCAAGCCTTTGTAACAGTAACTTATCCAAATCAAATCAAAATACAGAAGATCAAGATGTTAAGAGAAAGTTGAAATTTGATAAAAAGTTCCTGTGAAAAATTAACATGCCCTCAAAAAAGTTAGAAAATATTAAAATGTATTGTAAAGGTACTTAGTGAAAATAATTTGTACTGACACCAAAATAGAGAGGTCAATAACAGAATAAATTATGTGATGTGGGAATTTATTATAAGAAAAGACATTTTATATCAGAGAGGAGAAGGCTTATCTAATAAATGATGTTATGAAAACATCTAGCTATTTGAAGAAAAAGGTAAATCTGTATTCCATCTCTCCTCTTTCATGAAACTAAATTTCAGATATTTTATCCAGATGGATAAAATATTGAAATGAAAGAGACAAAATATGGGTAGATTTAAAAAATTATCTTGGAGTGGGAAAAGCAGTTACAACCATAATACAAACCAAAAGCCTAAAAGAAAAATATCGATCTATTTAACTACATACAAATTTATAATTTATGACAGCAAGCAATACTATTAGTGGAGTCAGAAGGGAACCCACAGGAGAAAAGCATTTGCAACACATTTGACAAAAGATTCATTTCATTAACATAAAAACAGCTTGAATAAATCAATACGAAAAGTGAACTTGATGAAAAAAGCTTTTGAGGGACATGAATAAGATATGAAAAGAATTGCAAATAACATGCAAACAAATATATAAAAAGATGCTATACATCACTGAGAAATAAGGAAATGTAAATAACACAATGAGAAATCATTTCTATCTAAGTATTAGTAAAGGTGAAAAAAATGTACAAACACCAGTGTTGCAGAGGATGTGGGCTGAGAGGCCCTCTCATATTCTGTTTATGGAAGAATAAACTTGGCACTCTTTGGGGATGGTATTTTGGCAATATCTATCAGTGTCTAAATGCACACCCCCTGTAACCCAGTAATTCCACTTCTAGGTATTTATCATACAGATAATACTTGCATAGTCAGTTCAGTTAGTTCAGTCACTCAGTTCTGTCCGACTCTTTGTGACCCCATGAATTGGCAGCATGCCAGGCCTCCCTGTCCATCACCAGCTCCTGGAGTTCACTCAGACTCAGGTCCATCAAGTCAGTGATGCCATCCAGCCGTCTCATCCTCTGTCGTCCCCTTTCTCCCACTGCCCTCAATCCCTCCCAGCATCAAGGTCTTTTCAAATGAGTCAACTCTTTGCATGAGGTGGCCAAAGTACTGGAGTTTCAGTTTTAGCGTCAGTCCTTCCAAAGAACACCTAGGACTGATCTCCTTTAGAATGGACTGGTTGGATATCCTTGCAGTCCAAGGGACTCTCAAGAGTCTTTTCCAACACCACAGTTCAAAAGCATCAGTTCTTCAGCGCTCAACTTTCTTTACAGTCCAACTCTCACATCCATACATGACTACTGGAAAACCATGGCCTTGACTAGACGAACCTTTGTTGGCAAAGTAATGTCTCTGCTTTTGAATATGTCATGTAGGTTGGTCATAACTTTTCTTCCAAGGAGTAAGCATCTTTTAATTTCATGGCTGCGTCTTTTAATTTCATGGCTGCAGTCACCATCTGCAGTGATTTTGAAGTCCCCAAAAATAAAATCTGATACTCTTTCCACTGTTACCCCATCTATTTCCCATGAAGTGATGGGACCAGATGCCATGATCTTCGTTTTCTGAATGTTGAGCTTTAAGCTGACTTTTTCAGTCTCCTCTTTCACTTTCATCAAGAGGCTTTTTAGCCTCTTAACTCTCTCCCATAAGGGTGGTGTCATCTGCATATCTGAGGTTATTGATATTTCTCCTGGCAATCTTGATTCCAGCTTGTGCTTCTTCCGGCCCAGCATTCCTCAATACTTGCATAAGGTTGAAAAAATATAGGCTGATGGACGTTCATTTATACTAATGAAAATTTGCAGACAGCATAAGTGGCCATCTGTAGGGTATGGTATTACTCAGTTGTAACTTGTAGCCATTTTTATGTCATCACTTAAAACTGAGAAAAAGTGGGTCAGCTGTGTCTATATTGATATGAGAAAGTGTCCAAATATATATTAATAAATAAAAAATCAAGTTACAGAATAGTATGGGCAGAGTGATTCTGTTTTAGAGAAAACAAGAAAAGAAAAAATATATACATAGAGACTATTTTTAATGTGTCACCTTCTGTGCTCTGATCTTTGTTAATGATGAAAATGCATCCTATTTTATAGGTGAGGGGCAGAGAGGCTTCAAGGGTAACAACAAGGGAGATGTTAGCAGGCCTTGGTATGCTCAGTGTTGGTAGGAGATGTATTGTCATGAGGCTTTGCTTGGTGCCACACGATTCCGCATCACTGGTCAGTAGGCTGATCTTCTGCTTTCCAGATCTGAAATTCCTGTTGTTATTATGGCTCTCTAGAGCTTCCTTGGTGGTTCAGACAATAAAGAATCTGCCCACAATGCAGGAGACCCTGGTTCGACCCCTGGGTCGGGAAGATCCCCTAGAGCAAGAAAGGGCAACCCAGTATCTTTGCCTGAAGCATCCTATTGACAGATGAGCCTGGTGGGCCATGGGGTCTCAGAATCAGACACAACTGAGCTACTAACACAGCACTTCATTATGGCTGTCTAGTTGTGCTAATTACCTCAGTCATGTCCAACTCTGTGCAATCCTTTGGACAGTAGCCTGCCAGGCTCCTCAGTCCATGGGATTATCCAGGTTTCTGCCAAAAGTCATACAGCCCGAAATTCGGTGTCATTTGATTTTAATTTTCTAATATAAATCAGAAATAATCACTTGAATTCAAATCATGTCTTAATTTTAAATTTGCCCATTATTGTCATCAGTGGTGTGTTTGTGTGTGGTTAGTCACTCAGTTGGGCTCAACTCTTAGTGATTCCAAGGACTGTAGCCCACCAAGCAGGCTACAGTCATCAGAGGTACACTGATAAATATTTCATGCCCACCTTTGAAGTCACCACTGGACTCCTCTGTCCATGGGATTCTCCATGCAGGAATACTGGAGTAGGTTGCCTTGCCCTCCTCCAGGAGATCTTCCCAGCCTAGGGATCAAACCCACATCCCTTATGTCTACCTGCATTGCCAGGTGGGTTCTTTCTAGTAGAGTCTGATGCAAAAAAAATTTCATCTGTCCAAAAAATTAGTCTCCCTCTAGCCCTTGTCCATTGGTTTATTGACATTAATGGTTTAGTTGGTCTGGCTCTCCCACGGACACACCTTCAAAGTCATGGCACGTTTTCTGAAGGTCTGGGAGAGACCCAGGTAAGTATGAAAGAGAGTGTATTCATTTCCTTCTGCTTTCATAAGCAGTCACCACACATTTAGCAGCTTAAAACCGCACCCCTTTATTATTGCCATGCAGTTATATTCATTAGAGCCCAAACTGGGTCTCATGGCACTGAGATCAAGGACTCGGCAGGGCTGCCTTCGTTTCTGGAAACTTTGGGAAGAATCCGCCTCTGAGCTTATTTATATATGTGCATGCTGAAGCGTGTCCGACTCTTTGTGACCCCATGGATTGTAGCCCACCAGGCTCCTTGTCCATGGAATTTTCCAGGCGAGGAAAGTGGAAACCCACTGGAGTGGGTTGCCATTTCCTCCTCCAGGACATCATCCCGACCCAGGGATCAAACCTGAGTCTCTTGCATCTCCTGCATTGGCAGGCAAATTCTTTACCACTTCTCCACCTGGGTTGTTGGCAGAATTCAGTCCCTTGCAGTTATGAGACTGAATTCCTTGCTGGCTGTCAGCAGGATCTGTCCTTGTTTCCTGGAGGCCACTGCTAGCCCTTGTGCGTGGCCTCTCCATCTTAGAGCAGCTACAGTGCATGGAATCCGTTTTGTGCTTTGCATTCTCTCTAGCTTGCCCTTCTGGGGCCACACCCGGATAATCCAGGATAATTTCTCCATTTTGATTTTTTTTTAAATTTGTACTTTTTGGCTGTGTGAGTGGCATGTGAGATCTTAGTTCCCTGACCAGAGATGGAACCCCTGTCCCCAGCAATGGAAGCTCGGTTCCTCCGTCCATGGGATTTTCCAGACTAGTACTGGAGTGGGGTGCCATTGCCTTCTCCAGTTGGGGGACTAGGATCCTGCATTTCACAAGGTGTAGCCAATTAATAAATAATAATAAATTTAAAAAAAAAAGAATTACCATATGATTCAGCAATCCCATTTCTGGGTAAATATCCAAAGGATTGAAAGCAGGATCTTCAAGAGATATTTACACACTTAAGGTTCATAGAAACTTTATTCACAATAACTAAAAGCTGGAAGCAACCCCAGTGTTCAACGATAGATGAATGGGTAAACAAAATATGGAATATGCATATAGTGGAATATTATTCAGCTTCTAAAAGGAGGGAAATTTTGATATATGCTACAACACAGATGAACCCTTGGGACATTATGCTAAGAGAAGTAAGCCAATAATAAGAAGAAAAAATGCCGTGTGATTGATTCCATTTATAATGAGATATCTAGAGTAGTCAAATTAATTCATGAAAGCAGAAAATAGAATTGTGGTTGCCAAGGTTTGGGGAGAGGGAGAAAAGCTCATCTGATGGAGATCGAGCTTTAGTTCCGTACAATGAAGAAGTTAAATTCTGGAGATCTGTTTCACAGCAATGTGGATATTCTCACCACTACTGAACTGTACACTTAACGTTTAACGTGGTAAAGTTTATGTTATGCTTTTTTTTAAACTACAATTTTTAAAAAGCTGTCAGATTTCTGTAAATACTCTTATCACTAAGTTTTTTCTGTTCTCTTTAACCTCTTACACACAAAAGCACATACACACCAAAACACAAATGAGCAATGAGCCTGTGCTTTTCTGCAAAACTGTTGATTGTTTGTGGTTACCAGAGTGTGGTCAGTTTATTGGAGTGATAAGATCAAGAGGGCAGATTTCGGTTGCAATTTCAGTACGTTATCGTTGAAGATGAAAGACTGACTGGTTTCTTAAGAGTGTATATTCTCTCTAGGAGTGTTGCAACCCTCCCCTTGTTTCAGATGTTGCTTTGCTATTTCCTTTGTTTAGAATTCTAGAATATGGTAACTCCACTTTTCGAAAGTTTACATTGCATCACTTTGCTTTTCTGAAAGACCTCCGCTGGTACAGGCACACATTGGCCATATTGCGGGTTGGTTCCAGACCAACCTGGAACCGCAGTAAAGCGAATGTCGTAAGAAAGCAAGTCACATTAATTTTCTGGTTTCCCAGTGCATTTTAGATTTTGGAAACCATGAAACTCCTAGTAGAAAACACTGATAGACTACTCTGTGATATAAATCTGTAACAATGTTTTTTGGATCTGTCTCCTAAAGCAAACGAAATAAAAACAGAAATAAACAAGTGAAACCTAATTAGATTTAGTATTTTGCGCAGCAAAGGAAACCATCAATGACATGAAAAGGCAGCCTATTGAAATGGGAGAAAATATTGGCTAATGAGATGACCAATAAGGAGTTAATTTTCAAAATACATCAACAGATATAACTCGACGTCAATAAAGCAGACAGGCCAATTAAAAAACGAGCATACGTGTGTGCTTGCGTATACTGTCACGAGCGGCTCTTTGCGGCACCGTGGACTATAGCTCGCCAGGTTCCTCTGTCATGAGCCAAATAGATATCTTTTTAAGGAAGACATGCAGATAGCCAGGAGGCACATGAAAAGATGCTCAGCATCATGAGTCGTGAGAGAAATGCAAATTAAAACCACAATAAGATCTCATCTCATACCTATCAGAATGGTTGTCATTAAACAGAATACAAATAACAAATATTGGTGAGGATGTGGACAAAAGGGAACCCTTGTACACTGTTGGTAGGAATGTAAATCGATGCAGCCAATGTGGAAAAGAGTAGGTAGGTGCCTCAAAAAACTAAAAACAGAGCTACCATATGACCCAGCAGTTCTGCTCCTGAGTATGTATCTGAAGAAGACAAAAACACTAATTTGAAAATATGCATGTATCCCAATGTTCATAGAAGCATTATTTATAATTGCAAAGATACAGAAACAATCTAAGCCATCAACAGATGGATGGATAAGGAAGACGTGGTGTAAATAGGTAGGTAGACAGCCAAGGAAATACTACTCAGCCGTAAAAAAGAATGAAATGTGCCATTTGCAGCAACATGGATAGCTTGTCGGAGGGCATTATGCTGCGTGAAATAAGTCACACAGAGAAAGACGTAATGTTTATATGTGGAATCTTAAAAAAAAAAAAAAAACTAGCGAATATAAAAAGAGAAAAGAGAAGCAGACTCGTAGATACAGAGAACAAACTGTTGCTTACCAGTGATGGAGGTGGAGACAATATAAGGGTCGGAGAGTAAGAGGTACAAGCTATTAGGTATAAAATAAGCTATTAGGCCTGAAGAAGGGAAAGGCCACCCACTCCAGTATCCTGGCCTGGAGAATTCCATGGACTGTATAGTCCATGGGGGTCACAAAGAATCGACACGACTGAGCGATTTTCACTTCACAAGCTATTAGATATAAAATAAGCTGTAAGGATATACTATACAACATGGAGAATATAACCAGAAAAAAAAACTTGTAGTATATTGTAGTCTATTGTGTACAATAGCGCTGTCTAAAGAAGGAATGTATATACCTTAATTTGAAAATGCTCTATTGCTAAAAAAAAATGCTAATCATCATTGAAGCCTTCAGAGTGTCATAATTTTTTTTTGCAATAATAACACCAATAATCGCTGAGCACAAATCACCATAACAAATATAGCAATAATGAAAAAGTTTAAAATATTGCTGAAATTACCAAAATGTGATGCAGAGACATTCAGTGAGCAAATGAGGCTGGGAAAAGTGGTGCCGATGTACTTGTTTGATTGCAGGGTTGTCACAAACCTTTAATTTGTAAAAATGCACTATCTGTGAAGCTCAATGACTTGCAATAAAGATGTGGTATGATTGTACCTGGTTTTGCTACTGAAAGAAATCCGAAGAGGATTTTTGCTTTTCTGCTGTCACTATATTAATGTGTTGTTTGTTGTTCACACACTAAGTCGTGTCCAACTCTTTGTGAACCCATGGGCTGCAGTATCCAGGCTCCTCTGTTCTCCACTATCTCCCAGAGTTTGCTCAGATTCATGTCCATTGAGTCAGTGATTCTATCTAACTAACTATCTCATCCTTCTCCTTTTGCCTTCAATCATTCCCAGCATCAAGGTCTTTCCCAATGAGTCAGCTCTTCGCATTGGATGCAAAGTATTGGAGCTTCAGCTTCAGCGTCAGTCATTCCAATGAACATTCAGGGTTGATTTCCTTTAAGACTGACTGATTTGATCTCCTTACAGTCCAGGGGACTCTCAAGGGTCTTCTCCAGCACCACAATTGGAAAGCACCAATTCTTTGGTGCTCAGCCTTCTTTATGGTCCAGCTCTTACATCTGTACGTAACTACTGGATAAACCATAGCTTTGTACAGACCTTTGTCAGCAAAATGATGTCTCTCTTTTTAATATGCTGTGTAGGTTTGTCATAGCTTTCTTTCCAAGGAGAAACACTTTTTAATTCTAGGGCTGCATATTTAATATAGATCTTTCTTAAAACAGAAGTGGTTTAAAGTGAACTTTCAAAAAGCTGGGGATACCCTTGGCTTTACGCCATTTTGGCTTACGGAAGGTTTCATAAGGATGCTTGCTCTACATTCAGTTAACAAGGGAAACTTATGTACCTCTGTTCAGGCTTGGCTTCTGCTACTTCACCCCGGATGAGAGGAGCTGGTATTGTATCAGTTTGTACTCTTTGAACTCAAGATCTCTTGTCATATGTTGCCTTTACATCGATAGCAAGCACTCAGGCAGTCCACGAATTAGAATGTCTTGGAACATTTTTGTTAAGATGCCATAGCAGTACTTTTCCTATATACACCTCTATAGGGTTGCGTTTCTCCTGATAATACTCTTAGCTTTTTGCTCCTTGATCAATTTCTAACTTTCTTTTACAGAACATTGATGAATGCGGGTCACTTTGTTTGAACTCTCAAATTGGTATTTTTCTTATGCTACTAAAATTTTTCTACATTAGCTTATAAGCACTATAATCATCGTGAGCTCTTGTTACGTCTGAACTTGCTATACACTCTCCGTTCCCCATTCCAAACTCTAGTTTGCAAAATAAGGAAAAGGGACATAGGGCAGCTCTGACACCAAGGTACAGAAGAAATTTTCTAAAAATATAACTTCAGTTAAATATGAAGAAGTTCATCCAAAGGGTGTGTGCATGTATGCTAAGTCACTTCAGTCATATCCGACTCCGTGAGGCCCTATGGACTGTAGCCTGCCAGGCTCCTCTGTCCATGGGATTCTCCACGGACAGAAGAAAATACTAAAATAGGTGTGGTCAGAGAGCATCTATTTGGGGAAAATCCATTGGTTTCAGATGGCTCAGAATCATTCCAATGGGCGGGAGGATGCTATCAATTTGTAATAAATCAGGTCCAGGAAACAGGCAGAATCTTCCTTACTAGAACAGCTTCAGGGATATCAGTTATCAAGGAATATGTTTTTAGAAAAAATTTACTATACCGACATGATAATGATTACAACATCCACGGAGTACCACTACATGCCAGGTTCAGGCTTCACATGAACTGATCGAATGCTTTCAAAGCTTAGAGGATATATGTACTGGTATGATACTCCTTTTAGAGAGGAGGAAACGGACATAGCAAGAGACGAAGTAATCTGCTCATGGTCATATTCAAGAGTTTACCTTTTAACCACTTAGTCATGAAAAGGATAACTGGGGTCATGGCCGGACAGTCTACAGTAGAGTCCATTGAACTAGCTACTTGCTCCTTTCATTGTTTAACTACCCTTTGGATGAGCCAGGAGGCACTAGTGGTAAAGAACCCACTATGCAAGAGACCGAAGAGAGGCAGGTTCAATCCCTAGGTTGGGAAGACTCCCCTTGAGAAGGGCATGGCAACCCACTCCAGTATTCTTCCCTGGAGAATCCCATGGACAGAGGAGCCTGGCGGGCTACAGTCCATGAGATCACAAAGAGTCAGACATGGCTAAGCACACATGCCACAGGTTTAAGAGCTCTGTTCTGACTTCAGACAGGAGCTTCAAGTCTCTGAGCCGCTTGCTGTTCTGACCCAAGGGCTACACATTAGAGGATGTCCATGACCCTGTTCAGTGATTCTCTAGAACACCTCACAGAAGTGTATTTCGGACTGCAGTTTTATTGTCAACCCTACACAGAGAGCAAAGTCTGGGAGGGCTCTGGGTGCAGAGCTTCCTCACCTCTCCCCATGGAGTCTGGGCGCCTTACCTTCCCTGCACATCCGTGGGTTCACCAGCCAGGAAGCACCTCTGAGCCTTGACGTCCAGAGCTTTCACTGGAGTTTCATTGCATGGCCAGGATTAATTAAATCAGTGGGACTGAACTTGGTCTCCAGTCCCCTTCCCCTCCCAAAGTGCCAAGATTCTAATCACATGACCAGGCTGATGGTTCAGTATCTTCGGGCCTGCCTTGAGTTACCTCAGTAGCACACCAAAGACACTCCCATCACTCAGGAAACCCCAATGGATTTTAAATTATTTATTACTGACTTGATTTTTTGGCTGTGCGGGGCCTTCGTTGCTGCAGGCGCCTTTCTCTAGTGGTGGCGAGCCTGGGCCACTCTTTGTTGCAGCACACTGCAGGCTTCTCACTGCGGTGGCTTCTCTTGTTGCAGAGCACCGGCTCTAGGGCACACAGGTTTCCGTAGCGGTAGCACACGAGTTTGGTGGCCTGTCGGCATGTGGAATCTTCCCGGACCTGGGATCAAACCCAGGTTCCCTGCATTGGCAGGGTAGATTCCCAACCTCGACTACCAGAGAAGTCCCTCAATGGTTTTTTAAGCTCTGTGGCTGGAATCCAGGACAAACATCAGCTATATCTTTACCAAACCATATATATATATATATATATACACATATACATCGAGGATGAGTAAAGTTTCTAAAACATCATAGTCCTGTAAACATATTCCTGCCATTTTTATGGAAATGGTACTGGTTATATTAAGCTGATCAGAAGTTCTGATTGGAAGTCATATCTTTAATCACAGTTAAGACTGGAGGAAGTGAGTTAATGTTTTATAATAGCCCCAGATTGGCAGGCACAGTCACTCAAAACATGGGGTCCATGGAGAAGAAATTCAAAAAGGGATGCTTGATGGTGGAAAGGTTGGGAAAGGTTTATCTAAAGTGGAAACTTGCTGGTAGGAGAAGCTAACCCATCCTATATATCCCTAGTGAGTTAGAGCGCACAGCTTCTCTTCCCACCCCTCCCTTCCTGTCTTTCCTGGGAACAAGATTGTTGCAGTTTGACAGAGGAAGATACAATGTTTCCAGTGTGTAACTCTTAGTTCAGTTCAGTCCCTCAGTTGTGTCTGACTCTGCGACCCCATGAATTGCAGCATGCCAGGCCTCCCTGTCCATCACCAACTCCCGGAGTTTACTCAGACTCGTGTCCATCGAGTCAGTGATGCCATCCAGCCATCTCATCCTCTGTCGTCCNTTAAAGTTTTGATTGCTTTTATTTATTTCTTAGTCTACTTCATTGTTGCTTTTATTCTAAACCCTCATGACCCTGCAGACTCTTTCAACATTGGGCAGAGAGTGACCATTTCTCCCTGGCTCTTTGAGAGTTCCCAAGTCCTAGAGGCTCATAAGCGGCTTTGATTTGAAAGCTTAACTCTGGGACATGGCGTTGCCAGGGCTTTATGAAGTGATGGGTGCTCTGGCTTTGCCTCGCTTTCCGAATTTACCCGCAGCAGGTGCTTTTGTTGCTCTGGAGCATTTGGCTTTAAATATGTTCCCTGTCAAGAGGATGGAACCCTGTGATTTTCTCATTCACTCATTCTTCTGAGTATCAAAGTTTGACTTCTTGCAAACACAGTGCTTTTTCATGAAGAAATAGATACGACTGACTTTTCTGAGTTAAGGATAGTCTGGCGTCTCTCAACTGTAGTAGCAGACAGCTCCCCAGGACTGGCTTGGCAGGCCAGTGGCTTCAAGATGTCAGGTGCTATGACCGACGTGCGAAGGAGAGTTTTAGAGCATCATGGAAAATTAAGTAGGCATGAAGTAGATGCATCTAGCATTAGGAGCAAAGACTGACCACTTGCCAGTTTTGTGAACTTGGGCAACAGCTTCGTCTTCATCTACAGATGGGATTTATTGATGTTCTATCTGCCTTATCAGTTTACTGTGAGGCCTGAATGAGCTAATGCAGGAAACGTGCTTAGCAAATCGTGAGTAGCAGCAATGGTTATTAATGTTAAGAGCTGTTATTTCCTCCTTTTATTTAGACATTCCTTGCTGTAAATTTATTTTCCAACTGGTTTCAGGATCATGTTCCCTTTGGGGGCATCTGGCGGTCAAGTTTGAGGGGAAAAAAATGTGTTAAAGGAAAGTGGATGAAAATCTGATCAATCTTGACTAAAAATAAAAAGACTTTGCCGTGTATTTATGTGATGTCCCGCACTAGCATTGACACTTTGTTAGGGTAGTAGGGTTCGTGGAAATAAGCTAAGTATTGATTAATAATTTAAATGTCAAAGAATTAAGCCTGCCGTGGAGCAGGCAATGCAAGCAGTTTTGTTTGGTTGTAAAAATGCCAACATTCCTGAAACAGTGAGCTCATCATCAAATTCTTCTTCTACGCCCATAAAAGAATCTATGAATTGTTTGCTCGATTTTGTTTTGGTTTTCTGGACAACTGAGAATGAAATAGGGCAGTGATTCTCAAGCAAGTTAGAGCATTAAAATCCTCTGGAGGGCTTGTGAAAACGTGGACCCTGAATCTTCGTACCAGAGTTGTTGATTCAGTAAGACGGGGGTGGGGCCTGAGAATTTGCATTTCTACTAAGTTCCCAGGCAAGGCTGATGCTGCTGATCCAGAAACTGCACTTCGAGGACCATTAATATGGCATGTCCTGAGGCCTTACAACGTGGTAGAGACCTCAGGGCGATTTAGTCACCAGGAAGTGGGTTCAAATTCTGGGTCTGTCCTTAGTAGCAGAGAGCAGAGTTAGTCAAGCAAATAATCTCTCTGAGATCCAGTTTCTCCTGTTTTTAAATGGAAATGATACAGCCTTCCCCCTCCCCCGTTAAGGTCATCAGAAAACTTAAAGATGTCTCTGAAGCACTTTGTTCTCTGCCTGACATGCATTAATTTAAGAGCCCATTAAGTTCTTTTACTGTAAGATATTTTTTCATAAGTCGTGTATTTATTTCTGAGTGTTTGGGGCAAGAGGCTCTGTCAGGTGAATAAACTGCTCATTTAAATGGCTGAAGCAGTTTGAAAGATTTCACTAAGATTCCATTTCAGAGTTCCCATGTCATTTGTCATGCTGATGTGTGTGTGCGTGTAGTTTTTTCCTTCTAATTAAATTAGTTTTTTCCCGTTAAATTCTTACAAGAGTAGCAATTTGCATAATGGATTGGGAATTTCATCCTTCTTAGTTTGTGCATTGGAATTTCAGCATATTTGCATGCGTTGGTAGCAGAGGGCAGTGAAAAGGTCACAGCTAGAATGAAAACCCTGAGTTATCATAATTCATGGGCAATTAGAGTCTGACTGAATTTTGTCTTTTTATTCAAAAGCAACCATGTGAGTATCTTCCTGACACAGAAGCACCAGTTGCTGTTCAGTCCGCTCGGTCATATCCAACTTTTTTGGACTCCNATTTTCATGCGTTGGTAGCAGAGGGCAGTGAAAAGGTCACAGCTAGAATGAAAACCCTGAGTTATCATAATTCATGGGCAATTAGAGTCTGACTGAATTTTGTCTTTTTATTCAAAAGCAACCATGTGAGTATCTTCCTGACACAGAAGCACCAGTTGCTGTTCAGTCCGCTCGGTCATATCCAACTTTTTTGGACTCCGTGAACGGAAGCACACTAGGCTTCCCTGTCCTTCACCATCTCCCAGAGCTTGCTCAAACTCATGTCCACTGAGTCAGTGATGCCATTCAACCATCTCATCCTCTGTCGTCCCCTTCTCCTCCTGCTGTCGGTCTTTCCTAGCATCAGGGTCTTTTCCAATGAGTCAGTTCTTTGCATCAGGTGGCCAAAGTATTGGAGCTTCAGCTTCAGCATCAATCCCTGCAATGAATATTCAGAATTGAATTCCTTTAGAATTGACTGGTTTAATCTCCTTGTTGTCCAAAGGACTCTCAAACTTCTAAAACATGAAGTGTCTAACACCTCATTTCTAAAGACCATTATTTCATCTGTCTAGAGTAGGGCCTGGTCATATACATTTTAATCAATGAAAAATTAATCAGTCAATCTATGAAAGAAGTGGAAACTCTTATTCAAACCAGATTAAGGATTATGACCTGGGAAGAGGCTCTCAGAAAGCTGCAAGGACTGTTCTGCCCACTAGAAGTCAAAGCACAGGTGTGTGAAGTTTTTTGAGACAGAGAGCTGTTCCTTAAATGACGTATTATTGACAGTTCACACAGTCCACACTGGCAGGTACAAAGTGTTGCATCACCATGTCCTCTTCCAAGATCAAGGAGAAGAATGTTGTCTTTAAGAAGCTGTCCTGTTGGTATTGGGAGAATGTTGCTCTTTATGGCTGAGCAGGTATTCCTGCCAGTGGGCAAGGTCTGTTCTGTGCAAAATGAATTTACACAGTGCAGTGCTGGGGAGAGAGGAGGCCAGAGGGCAGAGAGATTTTTATGTGTAAATTTTACTTGTCTTGCCATAAAATGTGAATTTTATTTCACAGAAGAATCAGCCCAGGTGGTGCAGAGACTGCATTTTAAGACAGACAAGGAAAGGGCTGCAAGGGTCAAGACAGATTTCAGGTTCCGATTCTGCTGCTTAACTAGCTATGTGGACTTAAGCAAATTCTCCAGTCTTCTCCCCCCCGGCCCCAGTTTGGCTGTTTCTTTTTAAATTTATTTTTATATTAATCTTTATTGGAGTATATTGCTTTATAATGTTGTGTTACTTTCTCCTGCACAGCAAAGTGAAACAGCCATACATAAACATGAAAAGTGGAAGTGTTAGCTGTTCAGCCGTGTCCGACTTTTTGCGACTTCATGGACTGTAGCCAGCCAGGCCTCTCTGTCTATGGAATTCTCCAGACAGGAATACTGGAGTGGGCTGGCATTCCCTTCTCCAGGGGATCTTCCCAACCTAGAGATGGAACCCATGTCTCCTGCGTTGCAGGCAGACGTTCTGAGCCTCCAGGGAAGCCCCATACATATACATATATCCCCTCTTTTCTGGATTTCCTTCCCATTTATTAATAGGTCACCGCAGAGCACTGAGTAGAGTCCCCTGAGCTACACAGTAGGTTCTCATTATCACCAATCTTCTTAATTCTTGGTCTCTCATATGTGACCTGGGTCATTCTTACTTACTGGGACCATTATACAGGTTTCATAGTTAGTGGATTATTAAAAACGCCTGGCATAGTGCCAGTCACAAAGCACTCCAAAGCTCTAATATTGTGATGGTTCTTCTAAAACGCCACACAGGAAAAGTGGACAGATAAGATAAACACAAAAGTTCAAAAAGGACTAGAACTGAAATGAAGTCAATTGGCTGTGTGTTAATCCGTAAAATATTTATTAAGTCTTCAAGAAAGAGAATTCTCCAAAGGTTATGTTGAAGTGACTGATTCTTTACAGGTGGTTTAGATCAGGTCATGACTAGTTTCTAACTTGGTATAACCACTTTCAAAAATTATTTATTTATTTATTTGACTGCCCTGGGTCCTTCACTGCTGTGTGGGCTTTCTCTAGCTGCAGTGCCAGGCTTCTCACTGCAGTGGCTTCCCTTGTTGTGGAGCACAGGCTGTAGGCCCACAAGCCACAGTTATGGCTCATAGGCTCTAGCAGGCAAGATCAGTAGTTGTGGCCCATGGGCTTAGTTGCTCCACAGCAGGTGGAATCTTTTCGGATCAGAATCCAACCTGTGTCCCCTGCATTGGCTGACTGATACATATCCGCTATACCACCAGGGAAGTCCTGTACTTTCTTTTTTAGTATCAAAACTCTATTTTGGACACCTTAAGGTAAAATGATGATGGACTGTATTGAAACAAATTATTCAATCAAATCTACTGAATCAGCAGGCTATCATTTTTTACTGGCAGTCCATCAACTTTCCATTCACTTTCACATGACAAGATAATGTCCTTTCAAGAAAATACTAAACACTTCAGGAGATCCTAAATGAAACATCGTAACACAAGACAACAGAGCCAGCATTACTCAGTAATAGGATGGGAAGATCAGTTTAGAAAGAAAGCAGTATTATTATGGACAGATTTTTATTCAGAGATTTAAGAAATGCCACAGAAGTGCATGTTTAATTGGATTTTTCTCAATTTCTCGTAAGCAGTTTTAAGAAATTTTATTCCTTCTATAGAATAGTCTTTCCCAGCTTACTGAAAAATCTTTAAATTATATGCTTAAAATTAGTGTTATGGCATGTTTCATTTCCATTCTGTTCCTGAAGACCTGTGTGAGTGGAGCCTTCAGAAGAGAATTTATGTGCCACAATTGTACTTCCATTAAACAAAGCTTAAGAACAGACAGTCCTAATGGGGTTTTCATTTATGGATCCTTTGGGTATGGTTCCCCAGGGAGGATGATCAACATTAATTAAAACATCTCCGTGAGATGCAGTGAAGAGCTTTGAATAATCCCATGAAAACAGAGGATGCAGGAAATTCCTGCTTTCTCCTCGCTTTCATGAAGATGCAGCTTTTAAGCAAATATTCTTCAGAGTTACCACAATTGACATAATTCATTGCTCTAGGGAACAAATGTTTTATATTTTCAATTTGTTACCCAGAAAAGGAGAGGCCTTTTATATGGGGTAGTTGTCCTGTTGTCTGCATATCTAAGCCAGGAGAGTCGTGAACCACCCTGAAGTGATGATAAGGTGTGCAAATTATGGGTTTGTTATGTGTTTCCAGTAGGCATATGGGAATATGCATATGTAATGTAAGTAAAGATGTCACTTTGAACTTGTGGGACTGTCGGTTATTTCTTTCTAGGTTGGAAAGCGAGGGACAATAAGAGATTATTCTGGCTTTAACCCATCGGTGGATGCTGAAGCGATTCGTAAGGCCATCAGAGGAATTGGTGAGTAATGCTTTACAATTTCTTTCTTACCGTTGAAGCAGATCAGGAATTAAAGCTAAAAGTGCATAGGTTCAGGTTGCCCAAGTTGCCTTTTTTACTTAATTAGAGAAATTGTAAGGCACTTAAAAAACTTGTGAAGAGGAAAAGTGTAGGGTACTCAGTCTATATATGTGTGTGTGTGTGTGTATTTTTTTTTCCCGCCACAATCATATGAGGTGGAGATTTTTTATTTTCTTTAGTTTACAGATGGGGGAACTGCGTCTCAGAGGAGTTGAGTCATTTTCCGAGGGTCATGCATGAGTGGCAGAGCTGGGATTCCAGCCCATGATTGAAATGCCAGGTTTCTTCCAGTGTACCGTGCTCTCACAACACCAGGAGAGTGTCGGTGGGGATAGGCATGACCTGTAAGAGGTATTTAGATTTTTATTTATTTATTTTTGTCTATGGCTGTGCTGGATCTTTGCTGCTGCGCACTGGCCTTCTCTAGTTGGGGTGAGCCGGGGCTACTCTCTGGTTGCAGTGGGAGGGCTTCTCTTTTCAGTGGCTTCTCTTGTTGTGGAGCACGGGCTCTAGGGCACAGGGGCTTTAGTAGTTCTGGGGCCTGTTTCCCTACAGCATGTGGGATCTTCCCAAATCAAGGACTGAACCACTGATCATGGCACTGCAAGGCGGATTCTTAACCACCGGACCAGTGGGGAAGCCCAGGAACCCAATTTTATCCAGTTTTAATATTTGCCATGTTTCAGTTCAGTTCAGTCACTCAGTTGTGTCCAACTCTTTGCGACCCCATGAGTCACAGCAGGCCAGGCCTCCCTGTCCATCACCAACTCCCGGAGTTNTCAAAGCTTTTGGCATAGTCAATAGAGCAGAAGTAGATGTTTTTCTGGAACTCTCGCTTTTTCAATGGTTCAGTGGATGTTGGCAATTTGATCTCTAGTTCCTCTGCCTTTTCTAAATCCAGCTTGAACATCAGCCCTTTACTTGTACTTAAAACAGGTAGTTAAGTATATGGATCTGAAATGCCTGAAACATGTATGGACTAGTGGACATAGAAATACATGTTTTGGGTTAAAAGATTTGGATTAAGGTTCAAATTCTTGGTGTGCCACTTAAAAGCTGCATGACTTTGGCAAATAAGTTGAGTTTTCTAAATGTTTACATCTTTATCTTTAGAACAGTTTAATCATACCTACTGCCCTGGGCGAGTATTAATTATGACAGTAAATAAAAGGTGCCTAGTGTGTGGTAGGTTCTCAATTAGCATCAGTTCATCTTTTTCTAGAGGAAAAAAAAATGGCTTTGTATACCAAATATGAAGATAAGAGAAAGACAGAAGGTGAAATGACAGTAACTGAACCTCACAAGGATGAAAAAAACCTACTTCAAAAGCGGCATGATCCTTGTGGTTCTTCCTCTGTCTGATGTATGGATGGGAATATTTGAGCCATGATGGCTTTCTTCCCCTAAAACTATCCAAATAAAGTTAATTTTCTTTCCTCAAAGCCAGGAAATCAAAGAAATAAAGATGCCAACCTGATAAGACCTGGAAATTAGAAATTAAAATGCCTTCCTCTCTGCATCTGTTTCAGACAGTTAATCATCTTTCTTTTGTTCAGACAGATACATTAAGCATATTTGGGTTGATGGTGAATACAATTATTTTCGTCTCATTTAGGGACCGATGAGAAAACACTGATCAGCATTCTGACTGCGAGGACGAATGCACAACGGCAGCTGATTGCTAAGGAATATCAAGCAGTATGTGGAAAGGTATGGTTTCCCTAACATAACAGGCAGTAATNCATTAAGCATATTTGGGTTGATGGTGAATACAATTATTTTCGTCTCATTTAGGGACCGATGAGAAAACACTGATCAGCATTCTGACTGCGAGGACGAATGCACAACGGCAGCTGATTGCTAAGGAATATCAAGCAGTATGTGGAAAGGTATGGTTTCCCTAACATAACAGGCAGTAATGAGCTAATCACTGATGGATCAGGGCTGCTCCCATGTGATGACGCCCCCAGATCTTTTATTTCAGGCCATGTGTAACAGAAAGTGCCCAGTATATCCAGTCAGTAGCCTGGAATAGACATGGTTTTGCCCTTAACTATCTGAATGGCCTTGGACATGTTATTTGACCTTTCTGGACCTCAGTTATCTTCACCACTGAATAAGGAAGGTTGCCTTGGATCAGTGGCTCCAAATCAAGGATGATTTTGCTCCTCAGTGGCTATTTGGCAGCATCTCCAAGACATGCTGATTGCCACAACTGGTGGGAGAGAGATATTGCTGATACGTCATGGGACAAGATCAGAGAAGCTGCTCAACATCCTTCAGTGCCCAAGACAGTGCCCACAACAAAGAATCTTCTGATCAGTTATCTGATAAGTCCTGTCTTAGGTGATCTTCAATTTCTCTTTCAGCTTTAATATATTTATGTAATTATAGATTTTTTCATTCATTCAGTGAATGAAAACTTACTAAACACCAGAAGTTTTATAAGAGCTCTTCAGGAACATTTTGTGTGTCTTTTCCACCTAGTTTTTTGAGTGTTGCGTTTTAGGCCAGCTTTTTCACTCTCCTCTTTCACCTTCGTCAAGAGGCTCTTCAGTTCCTATTCCCATTATGCCATTAGTGTATCAGCTGCATATCTGAGGTTATTGATATTTTTCCCAGCAATGTTGATTCCAGCTTGTGCTTCACCTAGCCTTGCATTTCACATGATATATACTCTGTACAGACTTTAAATAGGCAGGGTGACAATACACAGGCTTGACGTACTCCTTCCCCAAATTTGGAACCAGTCCGTTGTTCCACATCTGGTACTAACTGTTGCTTCTTGAGCTGCATACAGGTATCTTAGGAGGCAGGTAAGGTGGTCTGGTATTCACATCTCTTTCAGAATTTTCCAGTTTGTTGTGATCCACACAGTGAAAGGCTTTAGCTTCATTTAGTCAATGAAGCAGAAGTAGATGGCTTTTGGAACTGCCTTGCTTTTTCTATGATCTCTTTAAGAAAATTAGCAGTGATCACAGGACTGGAAAAGATCCTTTCCTTTCCAGTTCATATCAAATTTAGCAATTTGATCTCTGTTTCCTCTGCCATTTTTAAATCTAGCTTGTACATCTGGACATTCTCAGTTCACATATTGTTGAACCCTAGCTTGAAGGATTTTGATCATTACATTGCTAGCATGTGAAATGAGCATAGTTGTGCAGTAGTTTCAACATTCTTTGGCATTACTTTTCTTTGGGATTGGAATGAAAACTGACCTTGTCCAGTCCTGTGGCCACTGCTGAGTTTTCCAAATTTGCTGGCATTTTGAGTGCAGCACTTTCACAGCATCATCTTTACAGACTTGAAATAGGTTAGCTGGAATTTCATCACCTCCACTAGCTTTGATCATGGTAATGCTTCCTAAGGTCCACTTGACTTCACACACCAGGGTGTCTGGCTCTAGTTGAGTGACCACATTATTGTGGTTATCTGGGTCATTAAGACCTTTTTTGTATAGTTCTTCTGTGTATTCTTGCCATCTCTTCTTAATCTCTTCTGCTTCTGTTAGGTCCTTGCTGTTTCTGTCCTTTCTTGTGCCCATCTTTGCATGAAATTTTCCATTGGTATCTCTAATTTTCTTGAAGAGATCTCTAGTCTTTCCCATTCTATTGTTTTCCTCTATTTCTTTGGATTGGTCAATTAAGAAGGCTTTCTTATCTCTCCTTGCTATTCTCTGGAACTCTGCATTCAGTTGGCTATATCTTTCCCTTTCTCCTTTGCCTTATGCAAAGGGAAATACTATAACGTAATTTTTATTTTTAAAAGATTGTTTTAGCTGCCTGGATAATGAACTGGTAAGGGAAGAGTAGAAACACCACCCAGTCAGGCTGTTGGGTCCAGAATGAAGAGGATGTTGTGACCATCCACAGGCAGCTGAGACGTCACCCAGCAATGTCCTCCCAGCCCACAGCTCCCTTAAGACACCCTCCTCCGTGTTTCCCCTGTGTGCGTGCTCAGTTGTGTCCAGCTTTTTGTGACCCCACAGACTGTAGCCCACTAGGTTCCTCTGTCCATGGGATTTTCCTGGCAAAAATACTGGAGGGGGTTGCCGTTTCTTCCTTCAGGGGCTCTTCCCCAGCCAGGGATTGAAACTGCATCTCCTGTAGTACAGGCCGTTTCTTTACTCCAGAGCCATTGAGAAAGCGCTGTGTTCCCTTTATCAGATATTTCATATAGTACATGGAAATTTTATTTTTGACTATTTCTGTTTTTCCCTTTAGGGTACAGTGTCCTAAGGGTAAGGATTGTGCCTAACTCATCATTAAGTGCCTGGCATAGAGCAGGTACCCAGTAAACACTTGTCAGATTAAAAGAATTGCCAGGCTTCTGGCCAAGGCAACATACCCATGTATGGGGAATGTGAACGATCCATTGGCCTTTCAGGATTTCCAAAACACGGAGGAAGGATGGAGAGGAAGGATGAAAACCACGCCTCACAGCGGGATGGAAGGAAAGCCTGTGAAGCGAGATCCGGTTGAGGACAGATGGGCTGGAGTGTAGCTGTTGAGGAGGAAACCCCTCAGGATGGCTACAGTGGCCCCATTCCATTGGTTTTGGCAGGAGCCTACCCCCACTGGGCCCCCAGGGTCACGGAAGACGTTGGTCTGCACCCACACTGTCTTAGCAGTCTGGTGGGCTTTCAACCTCTTGTTCCAAGGCTGGAGATCATCAAGAGCAGGAAAAATACTTATTCAGTAATACTCCTTTGGCTATTAAAAAAGAAACCATATTACTTGCCTTCAAGCAAGGGAGATGGATTGGACTTAGGTAACATGTGAAAACCCTTCCGAAAGAGGGTATCAATAAGTAAGGGTTCCCTGTTGCCACATTTCTAGTTTCCCCTGCTTTTGTTGCCAGAAAACCGCTTTGGATGCTTCCTGGTCCCATACTCCGAGCAGAGGCAAATGACCCTGTCTTCCCTCATCTTCTCCCTTCGAAGCTGTTTGGCAGACACTGAGAAGCCCGGCGGAATGGAGCACCTCCCGTTAAAACTGAGTGTGAATTACGGGGCTCCTCCCCCAGCCTCTTCCCTCACCCAGCCCCAGCACTGAGAACATCAAGAGCCCGGGAAACGCATTTTAATAGACAGCTCCTCTCTGTGCCCCTCACAGGACCTCCTCCACGGCCTTCCCTTCAGGAAACCATCTATAAAACAGAACATTTTGGAAGCAGTCATGAAATGCAGATTAATAGCCATAGAAGTATTTTCATCATTTCTGTTTATCTCCTGTGGATGTACATGTTTTTTGTCTGAATTGATACATTCATGTTCATCTATTACTAGATGACTTTGGAGGAAGAGAAGAAGTAGTTCATGATTTTCTCTTTCTTTTAATTTCAGGAACTGAGAGATGACTTGAAGGGTGATCTCTCTGGCCACTTCAAGGGTCTCATGGTAGCCCTCGTGACCCCACCGGCAGTGTTCGATGCGAAACAGCTAAAGAAATCCATGAAGGTATGAGCGCTGCACAGGCCATTTCTGCCTAGGATTTGATGATCAGAAAGAGTGTCTTTCTTCCAGTGCACACTTGAGCACGTGCTTAGTTGCTCAGTCATGTCCAACTTTTTGGGACCCCGTGGGCTGTAACCCTCCAGCCTCCTGTTCTTTCCTGGAGAATCCAGTCCATGGATTGCTATTTCCTTCTCCAGGGATCTTCCTGACCCAGGGATGGAACCTGAGTCTCTTGTGTTACCTGCATTGGCAAGCGGGTTCTTTACCCCTGAGACACTGGGGAAGGCCTGCACCCTTGTGGTATGGGAGTCAGTGTGATGGATTTGGAGATTCCATGCTCTCCAACTGTTAGAATAGCCCTGAAATGGGAAGCAGTTGTGGAACCTTAAGCCCAGGTGTTCCTAGCCTGAAAGAATATTGTCCAATTTTGTTTTTTTGACCTGAGGAGTTAAATTCTCTATTTTGTTGTCACTGAGAGTTGGTGGCCCCATCGTTAATCCCATTGCCTAGGCCCCAAAACTAGAATTATCCTTGATCCCTCGCTTCCTCTCACACATCAAAGCTACCTGGTTTTTTTTTTTTTTTTTTTTTGAGAAGCTCAGCTCTCTTCTTAATTAAGGCTCTTTGACTGATTGAATTAGGCCTGCCTAAAATATCTAAGATGCTCCCCCAAAAGGTCAATCGATAATGGACTGTAACTGCAAAATACTTTCACAGCAACACTAGATTAATGTGTGATTGAATAACTGAGGACTGTAGCCTGGCCAGACTGACACATAAAGCTGATCGTTACACCCTCTCCTCCCCTGCCCACCATCCCCATTCATTGCTGTAGCTGTACTGGCTTTCTGGCAGCTCTGTGGACGTTCTCAGCTTATTCCTATCTTGAAGTCTTTGTACATGATGTTCTTTCCATCTTCAACACTATCCTTCCAGATATTTTCTATTCATTCACTCAGCTTAATTTTCTTAATTACACCTATTACCATCTAAAATTATCTTGTTAATTTTTTGGTCCATTTACATATTATTTTTTCTGTCCAATGGATAGGCAAACTTTGATCATATCAGGGAACCTCATCCCTCTAGGAACCTCCTCTGGTTCTAGAGGAAAGCCTGTGATGAAATAGATGCTTGATAGACGAATGAGTTCCGAGAGTGAGTCTGTAAAGTCCGATTTGTTCATAAATCCAACAAAGTTAGCCTATGTACCCAACTAACTATCAGCTATATAGTACTATACTGTAATAGATTTATAATACTGTTCACACAAATAATACATAAAAAACAAACACAAGGAGTATAACAGTTTTAATCTTACAGTATTAATACCTTGAAAAGGACAGTAGTGCAGTACAAAAGTTGGCATACAGGAGCATGTTCGAGTCTTTGAAAGTTTGCAACTTGAAGGTTTGTGTGTAGGGGACTTACTGTATTTGTTGACCTGAAGGAGGGGAAGGAAGAAGTCTAGTTCTGAAGCAAGACTATCTTCTCCTTCCCATCAGAACTAATCACTTTCTTTTCCATGAAAGAAACATAGGTACCCCACAAAGCAGATGACAAGAGGTGCAAGAGATGTACTGGGTGAAATGTTTGCGAAGGATAAAGAAGAGACAGAACAGGGTAGGCGGGGTGAAACTGCTGACTACAGTACGCGTGTGACACTGAAAGGAGAGAGGGAGGAAGGCGGCTCGGACAGGAAGAGCCTCCGTCTACAGCACTGCTCTGAGGGAGCCGTGGCAGATGACGGGGAGCCCTGAGCTAGGTGTGCCCTTTGGAGGAGTCTTACATGGGGTGGAATGGTGGCCCAGCTTCGGTTCCCCTTCCATGCTCAGTCATAGCTGAAAGCAGCCTGGAGGGACCATGATCTTGGTGTGAATTTTGTGGCAGATCCAAGGTTGGAAGCTGTCAGCCAGCGACATTCTTTGCAGCATGTTCTCTTGAAATGAAATCTCAGGGGGGACAGCTTAGCAGGTGAAATGCTGAGAATTAGATTAGCCAATAAGGATTAGAAATTTTCCCTCTATATAAAAGAAATCCAAAGGAAGCCATCCATACTCAGTATCATGGCACCATCATTATCAGACCTTCAGTCTTGAGGTTCCACCATCTTTATCCTGTAGATTATACTTCTTATCTAGATGGCTGCTCAACATCCAGCCATTACACCTTTATTCCAGACAACTGAAAAGAGTCAAAGACCAAGACGTGTTCATCTTTTCTCTTTACAGACTCCCAGAAATTGTATGTGAGGCATCATGTATATTTCATGGATCAGAATTTAATTATATAGATAAACCTAGCTCTAAGGGAAGCTGAGAAATACGGTCTTTATTTGGGTGCATGTGTGCTAAGTCGCTTCATTTGTGTCCCCCTCTTTGCAACTCCATGGACTATAGCCCTCCAGGCTCCTCTGTCCATGAGATTCTCCAGGCAAGAATACTGGAGTGGGTTGCCGTGCCTTCCTCCAGGGGATCTTTCCAACCCAGGGATCAAACTCACATCTCTTGTGTCTCCTGCATTAGCAGGCAGGTTCTTTACCACTGAGCCATCTGGGAAGCCACTTTATTTGGGTAGCTTTGTGCTAAGTTTAAAAATGGAGATTCTATCAACAATGAATTCTGATCAATGATGATAAAAGAAATATTGGATCTGCTCAATTTTGCTGTAAACCTAGAACTGCTCTAAAATGAATCAGGAGCTGGGGATTAACATATGCACACTAATGTATAAAAGACAGATAACCAGCAAGAGCCTACTGTATAGCCCAGGGAGCTTTATTCAATATTCTGTGATAACCTATATGAGAAAAAATGTATATATGTTAATGTATAACTGAATCATTTTGCTATATACCTGAAACTAACATGACATTGTAATCAACTGTACTTCAATAAAGTTTTAAAAAGAAGGAAAGCACCCCCCAAAAAAATGTCTATTTAAAAATAATAAAATAAATAATTTGAAAGGAGATCTATTGGGGAACCACTAGGAATCTTTGCCACAGAGGGACACAATTCAGCCTCTTTTCTTATACTACCTTGACCTGCTTTGATCAAGTGCTAATGTAAATGGCTTCTACAGTGTGACTCAGTGACCTCACTATAAACCAAGACTCAGAAATCACTAGCCTCTAAACCAGCTGGGCTCATGGTTTCATACAATATCGAGGCTTTAAAAACCTCCCCAATGAAGAGGATGATGCCTGCTGACCAATGCGGTACATTGGCACAAGGAAGAACTCATTCAAAAAAATTGCAGAGCCCTCTCTAAATACAGTAACACATTTGAATGCTCACTTCCGATCCCGATGTAAGCTTTCCCTTTATACTCTTTCCTCCTGGAATTAGTCAATGAATTTTTACACTACAGCAGGACATTTTCTTTAAAATTTTAATGTCAGTTAACTTTAGATGATTCATGTTATTTTGATACTAAAATATACAGAAAATTTAAACACTGGTTTAAAGAAAGTCATTGACTAAAAACGATTATTTTCTTCTGTGTAAAACAAGATATTAAGACGGGAAGTGCATAAAGCTGAGTTTTTTAGAGTGTTCTAAAAATAGTTTTCTATGAGACTTCCCTGGTGATTCAGTGGTTAAAAATCTGCCTTCCAGTGCAAGGGAGATGGGTTCGATCCCTGGTCCAGGGACTAAGATCCCACATGCTGTGGGGCAACTAATCTGGCATGCCACAACTAGAGATCCTGAATGCCACGACTAAGACCTAATGCAGTCAAATAGATAAATTTTTTTTTAAATGGTTTTCCTTTTTCTTTCTAGGGCACGGGGACAAATGAGGATGCACTGATCGAAATTCTAACCACTAGGACAAGCAAGCAGATGCAGGAGATCGGCCATGCCTACTATACAGGTGATCTTGTTTTCTGCTTACCTTGACCACTGTTCACACCTATATGAGCCAATGCTATTTTCCCCCAGAAACCCACGAAGCTCTTCTTCATGAGCGATCTTGAGAAGGCAAGAGTATAAAAAGGAAGACACATTCTACAATGGGCTAAGGACTTCTAGCCCATTCAGTGGATTTTTCAGAGAACATTTTAATATGATCTGAGCTAGAAACTGCTGTGTAGCAGTGGCATTAATGCTTTGCATGTAAACATTACAACTCTAGTGGATTTTGCTCTCAGCAATTGCTCCTTAATTGAGTCAACCATTTTCATCAATGGAAGAGACTCAAATCATTGTATTTTCATATGACATGCTAAAAACACTGGGCTTAGCCTCATGATTTTTGGTGTGGGAAATTGTATGTGTGTGTGCGCTCAGTCATGTCTAACTCAGTCGTGTCAGATCCCATGGACTGTAGCCCACCAGACTCCTCTGCCCATAGAACTTTTCAGGCAAGAATGCTGGAGTGGGTTGCCATTTCCTACTCCAGGGCACCATCAAGACTGGTGGCGTGAAGAGATGTACTGGGAAAAGTCAGGGAGGGTCCCAAACACAGCACTTGCAGGTCTGCAAGATGCATCCCCCTCCCAGCCCAGTGATGTATCAATTTAACTGCAAACCAGGGAGGGTCACTTGGTCTCTGGTGTCTGGGGTTTTCAGTGGGGTTTTATTACACATGCCTGATTTTTTTTATTTATTTATTTTTTTTTTTGTAGAAACTAAGCAACAGAACATTTTACTTATTTATTTATTTTTGGCTGCACCGGGTCTTCATTGCTGCACACAGGCTTTCTCCAGTTGCAGCAATCAGGGGCTCCTCTTGGTTGTGCTGCGTGGGCTTCTCACTGCGGTGGCTTCTCTGGCTGCACAGCGTGCACTCTAGAGCGTGCAGGCTTCAGCAGTTGCGGCACACGGGCTTAGGTGCCCAGGGCATGAGCGATCTTCCCGGACTGGGGATCGAACTCGTGCCCTCTGCATTGCATTGCATATGGATTCTTACCCACTGGACCACCAAGGAAGTCCTGCACACGCATGACTGACTGACTCCATCACAGCCATGTGACTGAACTCCATCTCTAGTCCCCTCCTGCCCACTAGAGGTCAGGCTGATATCACACGGTTCAAAGCCTTAACACTTTAGTCACCAAGTTGATCTTTCTAGTGTGACCCAGCGCCATCTGGAGTCATCTTGTTAGCATAAACTCAGCTGTGGTTCAGGGGACCCTCCATGAATAACAATGATATTCCTATTGGGGAAATTCTGATTGTTTAGAGGTTAGCTGCAAAAAGCAAGGGACAATGACCAGCCCAATTGTTATTAAACAACAGCTCCCTGTCACCCCCTCCAAGTACCTTAAGGGAGCCATGGTTTCTATGGTTTTGTATCATGGGAGCTTTTGCAGTGGAAGAGAGCAAAAGGAGGGATATACCAGTCCCCAGGTGGGTGTTAGAGAGTTTACTTTGATAATTTCTCATTAAAATGTAGATCCCGCAAAGATAGGTGACTATTTTATCATTAATGTGCTAATCAGGTCTAGTCAGAAAACCAGAAACACATTAGGTGCTTAACAGAGAGAATTTTAATATCAAGAATTGTTTAAGCACCTTCTGGAAAACGAAAAAAGTAGAATAGAAACACAGGGGTAGCTCAGAAGTGTAACCCTCGAGGCAGGGACAAGATTAGGGTTTTTAGAAACTAGCTCAGAGGAGGGTGCTGGTACTTTCCGGTGTTGGTACTGGGTTGGCCAGAAGTTGTTCTGGTTTTTCTGTAATATTTTATGGGAAAACCCAAACAAACTTTTTGGCCAACCCAGTGCTTCAAGGATTCAGAGGAGAGGCCTCCGAATTGGAGTTCAGATTTCCGTGGAGGGAAGGGGGCTCCATCTTGCTAGGGCAAGGGGCATGTAAACAGGTGACTTGTTCTAGGAGCCTGGAGCCAACTGCTGCTGTCTGGGTGAATCTTTTCACTGGGTTGACACTGTCCTTCCTTCCTCCTCCTGCCTTCCATCTGATCTCCCTCTACTCCCCTCACTGGTGGAACCTGAGAGGGAGGTGGGGTGGGGGGGGGTGGACAAAAGAGAAATATAATTTGTTGAGTCCTGCCCCTGGCTCCACAAGTCAAGGTGTAGAGGGGCAAATTTGGGGTAGATGAGACCATTGCTCAAAAATAGGCAGAGATGGGTACATGGTGGGGGTTTAATGTCTTTGATTCCCTCAGTTCAACAAGATGTACTTGTAACAAATCACCAGACCCCGGGGCTGTATCCCAAGAGGCTATGTTGCTTTTTGGTATCTGTTAGAAGAGTTACCACTCCATAAGTTGACTGACCCCAAAATTCTCCCTGAAGTTCAGCATTTATTTATGTACAAACAGCCCTGTGGTGTAATCTTTATGAAGGGGGAATTTTGGTCTTTTTTCCTCTATGTTTTATTTCCATTGCTCAGAATATTTTTTGAATGGCTATCCCTAAGATTGAGATAGGGGACCTCAAGAGCCAAGTGAATGGGACTATTGTTTTGCAAATATGGCAAGTGGAGCCTTGTTCAGAGTTACCAGATGTCCCGGTATCTGTGTGCGTTAAGCTCTCTAAAGCTAGAAAGAATTGAACCACAACTAGGTCCCCTTGGTAAGTAGGGATTCATGATACACAAGAATTGAAAGAAGGAAATAGGAAAAGAAGGAAGAGAGCTCGAGCCAGTAGTCTCAATCACAGAGAGCCAAGGTGATACAGGACACAGAACTTTCCTAGGGACTCAGCCTTCGGTCACTCGCTTTGCGTCAGGCATCCACGGCTCCCCTGCACATCTCCATCCCAGCAACACTTTCCCCTCCTTCTCTGCCTCTGTTGTTCTTGAAGAGACCAAGTAACATCTCTTCACTCACCACATGGTATGTGTCTCCTCAAGGCTTGCATTTGCTCATGGTTTCTGATTTTTTCTTGGCTTCAGGTTTATGCTTTATTTCTGGGAGTCTTTCCACTTCATTGTTACTCTTTTTAAAACTTCTATATGGCTCACTCTGTAACAGAGAAGATTCAGTGGGCTCAGAAAGGCGCTTTCTTTTGGGCAGAGTTCTCCCACCAGGTCACCTGGTAGGCTGCTGGCTACCTCTACTCAGAGGCCAACTCTGTTGCAGTCAGCTGTAGTGAGAGCGGTGATATCATAGAATGTGAAAGAGTGACCTATGCATTAGAAATCCGTCAGCCACACTGTCATCATGGCTGTCCTAGAGGGACCAGGTATATGGAGTGGCTTGTACAGTCCAATGATACAGTAACTCTTCGATGAATAGAGATCTAAATTCTGAACTCTTCCCAGTATTCTAAAGTCAACGGTGCGTAAGAGAACACTGAATCAGGAATCAAGAGCTCTAACTTCTGCTTCAAACTTCTCATTATTAAGACACTGTATTTGTTTTTCTGTACTCTACTGTGCCCCAAAATGCATAGTTTTAAACTTTTATTGAAAAAATTTTCATATTTTTAGTCTTGGTTCAGTTCAGTCGCTCAGTTGCTCAGTCATGTTCAATTCTTTGTGACCCCATGAGCCACAGGACGCCAGGCCTCCCTGTCGATCACCAGCTCCCAGAGTTCACCCAACCCATGTCCATTGAGTTGGTGATGCCATCTAACCATCTCATCCTCTGTCATCCCCTTCTCCTCCTGCCTTCAATCTTTCCCAACATCAGGGTCTTTTCCAATCAGTGAGCTCTTTGCATCAAGTGGCCAAAATATTGGAGTTTCAGCTTCAACATCAGTCCTTCCAGNTTGCTCCTTGGAAGAAAAGCTTTGACAAACCAAACAGCATATTAAAAAGCAGAGACATTACTTTGCTAACAAAGGTCCGTCTAGTCAAAGTTACCGTTTTTCCAAGCAGTCATGTACGGATGTGAGAGTTAGACTATAAAGAAAGCTGAGCATCAAGGAATTGATGCTTTTAAACTGTGGTGTTGGAGAAGACTGTTGAGGGTCTCTTGGATAGCAAGGAGATCCAACCAGTCCATCCTAAAGAAAATCAGTCCTGAATATTCATTGGAAGGACTGATGCTGAAGCTGAAACTCCAATACTTTGGCCACCTGATGTGAAGAACTGATTCATTGTTAAANGGAATTGATGCTTTTAAACTGTGGTGTTGGAGAAGACTGTTGAGGGTCTCTTGGATAGCAAGGAGATCCAACCAGTCCATCCTAAAGAAAATCAGTCCTGAATATTCATTGGAAGGACTGATGCTGAAGCTGAAACTCCAATACTTTGGCCACCTGATGTGAAGAACTGATTCATTGTTAAAAGACCCTGATGCAGGGAAAGATTGAAGGTGGAAGGAGAAGGGGATGACAGAGGCTGAAATGGTTGGATCACTGACTCAATGGACATACGTTTAAGTAAGCTCCAGGAGTTGGTGGTGGACAGGGAAGCCTTGCATGCTGCAGTCCATGGGGTTGCAAAGAATGAGACTTGACTGAGGGACTGAACTGAACTGAACTCAAGGTCAGGGATGAGGTACAGTCATGCTGCTGCTAAGTTACTTCAGTCGTGTCCGACTCTGTGCGACCCCATAGACGGCAGCCCACCAGGCTCCCCCATCCCTGGGATTCTCCAGGCAAGAATACTGGAGTGGGTTGCCATTTCCTTCTCCAATGCATGAAAGTAAAAAGTGAAAGTGAAGTGAATTCACTCAGTCGTGTCAGACTCTTAGCGACCCCATGGATTGCAGCCTACCAGGCAACTCTGTCCATGTGATTTTCCAGGCAAGAGTCCTGGAGTGGGGTGCCATTGCCTTCTCTGGAGGTACAGTCATAGATATGTGTAAGAGGGGCTTCCCAAGTGGCACTAGTGGTAAAGAACCTGCCTGCCAATGCAGGAGACATAGGAGATGCAGGTTTGATCCCTGGCTTGGGAAGATTCCCCGGAGGAGGAGATGGCAACCCACTCCCATATTCTTGCCTGGAGAATCCCTTGGACAGAGACGTTTGGCTGGCTATAGCCCATAGGGTCCCAAAGAGTTGTACACAACTGAAGCAACTTAGCATGCACGCACTACATGTGCAAGAGAGGAAATGACTTAAGCCCTATCTCAACAGCCTCTTTCAGCTAATTTACACACTCCTTAGTGTGTAGGAAAATCCTGATCACTGCCCCAGCCTGAGGGTCGAGGGAACACTTGTCATTATGCCACTAGGGAACAATTTATCCTCATTATAGTTTCAGTTGTTTTCAACGGTGAACGCCTTTTGAAGTTTGAATCTATAAATCCAAGTTGATGAGACATGGCTACAAACATACAATCCCACAGGTCAGTATTCCTAAGTGTGCATCTACTTGTATGTGTGGTGAGCACACACGCCCACAGGAGGCAGTGGAGAGCAGGGCTCCTGGACAGGATTTCAGAATCGGGCCTGGACCTTCCTACTCCTCTGCTGCCTACCAGCTCTATGTACTTAGACAAGTTACTTTAACTCAAGCCTTAAAGCCTTCATTTCACATCTGTAAAATTAAAATAGTAGTATTACCAACCACAGAGGGTGCTGTGAAAATACAGAGAGAGAAAGGATATAAATAACAGCAGAGAAAGTCATTGATATGTGGTGGTGGCAGCTTATTGGAATTAATGCCAACAATCATCAACACTTTTATTATTGGAACAGAGTGAATGATGAAAGGAAAACAAGAAAGCCACAAACCAGAGAAGGCTAGTTGGAGCAGAGCAGCAGCAGCGCTGGAAGCAACAGAGAAAAGAAACCATGCAAAAGTCAGGCAGGCATACAAGACCTAATATTTGTAAATAGGCATAAATATATATTTTTAAATTTTTGTTTATTATTTATACTGAAGCATAATTGCTGAATTGATGCTTTTGAACTGTGGTGTTGGAGAAGACTCTTGAGAGTCACTTGGACTACAAGGAGATCCAACCAGTCAATCCTAAAGGAAATCCTGAATATTCATTGGAAGGACTGAGGCTGAAGCTGAAACTCCAATACTTTGGCCACCTGATGTGAAGAACTGACTCATTGGAAAAGACTCTCATGCTGGGCAAGATTAAAGACAGGAGGAGAAGGGGACGGCAGAGGATGAAATGGTCGAATGGCATCACCAATTCGATGGACATGAGTTCGAGCAAGCTCCAGGAGTTGGTGATGGACAGGGAGGCCTGGCTTGCTGCAGTCCATGGTGTCACAAAGAGTGGGACATGACTGAGTGACTGAACTGACTGAACTTCATTTATAATTATCATAAAATATTTATTTTATTTCCTGTGTTGTGCAGTGTATCCTTATAGCTTATTTTATATCTAATAATTTATATCTCTTATTCCCCTAACCCTATAATGCCCCTGCTCGCTTTCCTTTCCCCATTCGTAACCACTAGTTTAGAACAAATGCATTTTTTAAAGTATTATAGCCAAAAGTTTCATTCATCTGTAATTTGCAAAATAATTTAGGCAATCCTCTTTCCTTCTCCATCTTCCATCTTCTGTAATGTCCTGAATAATTTATGTGCAAGCACACACACTTAGCCACAGAGCCTTCAACAGTAGAGTTAGTGGGGAATCTTTGAGTTTGGGGTTTATTTTAATAGACTTTATTTTTAGAGCAGTTTTAGATTTCCAGAAAAATGCAGCAGAAGCTACAGAAACCTCCCTCATGCCCCTTCTCCTCGCACACATCTTGCGTTAGCATGGTACATTGGTTATAGGTGATGAATGAATTAAATGATAAATGAATTAGATGATGATTACATGATGAATGAATGAACCGACACATTATTAACTAAAGTCCGTACGTTAGGATTCACTCTTTGCGTTATACATTCTATGGTTTTGGATAAATGTTTAATGTCTTGTGTCCACCATTACCGAATCATATGGAATAGTTTTACTGCCCTAAAAATCTGTGCTTCAGCCATTCATCCCTCTCTTTCTCCCGCTGAACCTCTGGTAGCCGGTGATCTTTTTATTTCTATAGTTTTGCCTTTTCCAGATGGTCCTATAGTTGAAATAATACAGTGTATAGGCTTTTCAGACTGCATCATTTCATGGCTTAATAACTCATTTCCTTTTTTTTTTTTTTTTTTTCATGACTGAGTGCTATTTCACTGTGGGCTTCCCAGGGGGCTCAGTGGTAAAGAATTCACCTACCAATGCAGGAGACCTGTGTTCAATCCCTGGGTCAGAAAGACCCCCCGGAGAAGGAAATGGCAACCCACTCCAGTATTCTTGCCTGGGAAATCACGCAGACAGAGGACTCTGGTGGGCTACAGTCCACGGGGTCACAAAGAGTTGGACACGACAGAGAGAGAGAGATGTTGCTGAGCATCTTTTCATGCACTTTCTCACCATTTGTGTATCTGATATCTGCTTTGCCCATTTTTAACTGGGTTGTTTGTTCTCTTTTTGTCGAGTTTTAAGAGCTTCTATGTATTTTAGATACAAGTCTTGTATCAGATATGTGTTTGTATACATTTTCTCCCAAGGTGTGTCTTGTATGATTCCCTGAAGACCTTGAGTTTCCAGAGAAGGAAACTCGTGCTCGGAAGACTGTAGGGATTTGCTGCAGATTTCATGGCTAGTCAGCAGCCGGGCCAGAAAGAGAGCTGTGAGTGCTCAATTCCTTTGGGCCATGTGGTCCTCATTGGAAGAAACAGCTCTAAGAGGCCCCATGGGTTCAAATGCCAAATGATGGAATATTTATCTTTAAAAAGACTGCCTTCATTTTTATCTTCTCTGATTAGGGCAGAAGAGATGAGAGTCTAAAAGTGGATGAGCAGCTGGCCAGAAAGGATGCTCAGGTCAGTAACAGAGCAGAGAAAACATCTCCTTGAACTCTCCTCCCTCCTGACTGCCTTCTTATATCTCCAGCATCGGCTGGGGCCATGCTCTCTTCTTGTCTGTCTGAAGGAGAAGCCTGAAGCCCAGTGGTACCTTAGCTCCATCTTTCTGCCTTCCCCAGTGCTGGTTATTATTCCCCTGGTTCCTGCCACTTGAACTGTCAGACTTTTCTGCTGGAAGTGAGAGACAAGGCTTATCGAAGACCTCAATGACCTATGAAATAAACTTATCCCTCTTCTCATCCCATCTCCTCAAAAAGAGACAGAATTGGGTCTGTACTAGCATTTACGTCTTCTCTCTTTTCCAACAGATTCTCTATAATGCTGGTGAAAAGAGATGGGGCACGGATGAAGATGCCTTCACTGACATCCTGTGTCTAAGGAGCTTTCCTCAACTGAAACTGAGTATGGACTCATGTTACAATCTTTGTATTTTTTTTCTCTACGTTGTGTTGTTTTTGCAAGTACTTCAGGGTTTAATATACATAATTCTGGAAAATGAAGTTAAAAATGGTGAAGGTGGTCCCATTTTTATGTACAGACATTTCAGGAAATGACCTGGGGAAGCTGTGTTCCAACTCAAGGGAGAATCAACAGTACTCGGGTTTACCCTCGGAGCTGAGTAGATTACTTGTGTGTGTTTAGTCACTCAGTCATGTCCAACTCTTTGCAACCCCATGGACTGTAGCCCAACAGGTTCTTCTGTCCACTGGATTTTCCAGGCAAGAATACTGGAGTGGGATGCCGTTTCCTCCTCCAAAGGGATCTTCCTGATCCAGGGATCAAAGCCACATTTCCTGTGTCGCCTGCATTGCAGGCAGATTCTTTACCCCCTAGTGTTGATGTTTAGTCACTCAGTTGTGTCCAACTGTTTGCAACTCTTTGGACTGCAGCATGCCAGACTCCCGTGTCCTTCACCATCTCCTGGAGCTTGCTCAAACTCATGTCCATTGAGTTGGTGATGCCATCCAGTCATCTCATCCTCTCTTATACCCTTCTCCTCCTGCCTTCAATCTTGCCCAGCATCAGGGCCTTTTCCAATGAATCAGTTCTTTGCATCAAGTGGCCAAAGTATTGGAGCTTCAGCTTCAGCATCAGTCCTTCCAATGAATATTCAGGACTGATTTCCTTTAGGATTGACTGGCTTGATCTCCTTGCTGTCCAAGGGACTCTCAAGAGTCTTCTCCAATACCACAGTTCTAAAGCATCAGTTCTTCACGGCTTAGCCTTTTTTATTGTCCATCTCTCACATCCATGCATGACTACTGGATAACCATAGCTTTGGCTAGATGGGCCTTTGTTGGCAAAGTAATGTCTCTGCTTTTTAACATGGTATTTTGGTTTGTCATAGCTTTTCTTCCAAAGAGCAAAGTCTTTTAATTTCATGGCTGCAGTCACCGTCTGCAATGATTTCGGAACCCAAAAGAATAAGTCTGTCACTGTTTCCATTGTTTCCCCATTTATTTGCCCTGAAGTGATGGGACCGGATGCCAAGATCTTCAGTTTTTGAATGTTGAGTTTTAAGCCAGCTTTTTCCTTCTCCTCTTTCATCTTCATCAAGAAGCTCTTTAGTTCCTCTTCACTTTCTGCCATAAAGGTGGTGTCATCTGCATATCTGAGGTTATTGATATTTCTCCCGGCAGTCTTGATTCCAGCTTGTGCTTCATCCAGCCCGGCATTTTGCATGATGTACTCTGCATATCAGTTAAATAAGCAGGGTGACAATATACAGCCTTGATGTACTCCGTTCCCAATTTGGAACCAGTCCATTGTTCTATGTCTGGTTCTAACTGTTGCTTCTTGACCTATGTACAGATTTCTCAGGAGGCAGGTCAGGTGGTCTGGTATTCCCATCTCTTGAAGAATTTTTCAGTTTGTTGTGATCCACACAGTCAAAGACTTTAGCATCGTCAATGAAGTAGATGTTTTTCTGGAATTACCTTGCTTTTTCTATGATCCAGCAGATGTTGGCCGTTTGATCTGTGGTTCCTCTGCCTTTTCTAAATCAGCTTGTACATCTGGAAGTTCTAAGTTGATGTCCTGTTGAAGCCTAGCTTGAAGGATTTTGAGCATTACCTTCTAGCGTGTGAAATGAGTGTGTGACAGATAACAGACAGGGCCGGTTTGGGAGGGAGGAAAGAGGAGCCGCCCTCTGGGCTGAAAGCAGAGAGCAGTATTCCTGCTGATGGCAGATCCTAAGGCACGCCTTCCAGCCGCTTTCTTGCCTAGGCAAAAAACCAGGCATTGTGAGTGATCTCTGTTAATGCATAAATACGGATTATCATTCAACTTTTTCTGATATGAAGGTAGATGGGTGCGGTGGGGAAGCTGTTTTTCTCAGACCATCTATTCCATGGAACTGCTAAGCACCCACCCCTTCACTCATGCATCTCCCTGGGTCATTCTGGAAGCAACAGCACCCCAAAATCCAGAGCTCCACTTCCTGTGGACATCTAACTGTATCCTCCCTGTGCTGGTCTGGAGAACCACCTCGGTGCATGACTATGCTTACGCCGAGTTCGTGGGAAAATGAGGAGACTTGGCCATTGAAATTTCATCCTTTTTATAAAATAATAGTAATAGTATATTATAGTTGCTTTATTAATGTCTTTATTTGAAAAATAAAAACCAAACAATCATAGATCTCCAAATTTTCTGTTTTCAAATTTTACTTGGAAACAATATACTTGGCTTATGAAGTATCCCTCCAAGCTAGGTGGTGTGTATACAGGTTTTACTTTCGGGAAATAGTGACCAAGAACTTTCAATGCCTTCCAGTAAGTATGAAATAGGCTCTGCTGCCTTGGGAAGTGATTTATTGTTCAGCACAAAGAAATCTTCACAGTTAAGATTTCAGTAGCAGATTTAAAATATATTTGACTCATGACCACATTCTCGTTTCTCAGGTGCTGTTATCTTTTCAAAGTTAGCCCATCTTGCTAGAGAAATTGTTTATCATTTCACCTTTCAGGTGATTTTAAATGCTTACAGCCTGGGATGGGGAGGGAAGAAAGGAGAGAGAGAGATTAATCATTGAAGAAAATGGCCTATGAAGTTCAAGTTTTATTGTCGACAATATTTTTAAAAAGAAATTAAAAACAAAAACTTCTGTGCTGAGTTTTTGGTGGTTTAAAGAAGTGTTTGTGCTTGCTACTTAATAACATGACTTGCTGCATATCAAATCAGAAGCTAAAATATATTCAGGTGTCAACTGGGATGCTTTCAATTTTTTTGCGATGCTGCTTTTCAGCATTTGATGAATACAGAAACATCAGCCAGAAGGACATCGAGGACAGCATAAAAGGAGAATTGTCTGGGCATTTTGAAGACTTACTGCTGGCCATAGGTAAGTCCATGAGTGCTTATAAACTGAGACACTTTGCACTTGTTTTCAGTCAGTGTCAGGATCAGCTCTTTTCATCTCAGAATCCTGACTGATCCATCTTTATGCCCCCCAGAGCCCTCCGTAGTCCATGGTACACACCATATGCTCAACAGATATTGTGAAATGGATGCAGGGCTTCCTTTGCCTTTTAACTTTGTGTTTATCTTGGTACCACGTTTGGATGATAAACTCCTTGAGAAAGAAAAATGTTACACTTCTACTGGCATTTTTATGGAGCCCGTTGAAAGCATAGATCTAGGCCCATATGGTAATTAATCATGTTTGGTTATTTTTGGAAGATGTCAGTGGCCTCCCAGCATTAAACTCAGGACAGAACTACAGGTCTCCTCCTTGTTGGCTGTGCAAACAGGGAGAATCAGAAAAAAAGTAAGTCACAGACTGAGTCTGTGCCTGGAGAGACACGTGGATTAACAAGCAGACAAAAACACGGTTATGTAAGCTGATCTGTCTTCTCCATCAGGTCTCTGCAGCCTGTGCTTTTAGGCACCCAAAGAACACCTTGCAAGAAAGATGCATTCAGAGGAAAGAGACACTCTTCAAGGACAGGATTCAGTGACCATTCTAGTCCAAGTCAAGCGTGCGTGGGGCTTAGTCAATCAGTTGTGTCCCACTCTTTGTGACCCCATGGTCTGTGGCCCTCCAGGCTCTTCTGTCCATGGGGTTTTTCAGGCAAAAGTACTGGACTGGGTTGCCATTTTGTCCTCTAGGGTATCTTCCCGACCAAGGGATCAAACCCATGTCTCCTGTGTTTCCTGCATTGTAGGTGGATTCTTTACCCACAACTCAGTCTAAATGCTCATAAGCACACAGGATTGTTCAGAGTCCTAAAATTCTCCAATTTCTGGCGACTATTGGTCTTGCTTCTCCGCTAATGCCAGGGTAGGAGTACCTGTCCTCCACAAAACTTTTCATTTCACCAGTGAGATATCATATCTAACATCAATCATAATAATTAATAGCTTCTCCAGTGAGATCAAGATAGCTGATATCTAAGCGTACCCTCCAGAGTGAGGCTCTGATTCAGCTTTCAAATGTGAATTACCACCTCTGCAGGGTAGAAGGTACCTCAAATTGTACTTTTTAAATAAACACTCGTCAGGCACATACAACATGCTTGGCATTATGCTAACCTCTTGGCAAACATCAACCCATTTAAGCCTCATGACAATCCCATGGGTGAGGGACTGTTATTATCCCCATAGGAGACCTGAGGCACCAAAAGGTTAAGTTCCTTTCCCAGGTTACTCAGGGAAAGTGTGGTGGAACTGGGGTTCTAACTGAGGCATTTGGGCTCCACAGCCTGTGATGTTAACCAGCCTCTCCAATGTGCTTCAGGGCAAACAGAGATCGAACCCTGCACGTGTCACCCTGTCCACAGTGAAGTATTCTAAATTACAGAAAAAGTACCAGGGAGCAAGCCCTCCCTAAGGTTTGGGCTCTATTCTCAGGATTTCCTCTGCATGTGTTATGTCACTAACTTCTAATCCTCTCTTCAGTGCCAAGAATAGGATCCAAATGCTGCTTTAAAAAAATATGTACACACACACACACACACACACACACACATACACACGGGCTTCCCAGGTGGCACTAGTGGTAAAGGACCCACCTGCCAATGCAGGGGACATAAGAGACACAAGTTCAGTCCCTGAGTGGAGAAGACACCCTGGAAGAGGGGATGGCAACTCCACATGGCCACTGCAGTATTCTTGCCTGGAGAATTCCATGGACAGAGGAGCCTGTAGGCTGCCACCGATAGGGTTGCACAGAGTCGGNACTTTAGCATCGTCAATGAAGTAGATGTTTTTCTGGAATTACCTTGCTTTTTCTATGATCCAGCAGATGTTGGCCGTTTGATCTGTGGTTCCTCTGCCTTTTCTAAATCAGCTTGTACATCTGGAAGTTCTAAGTTGATGTCCTGTTGAAGCCTAGCTTGAAGGATTTTGAGCATTACCTTCTAGCGTGTGAAATGAGTGTGTGACAGATAACAGACAGGGCCGGTTTGGGAGGGAGGAAAGAGGAGCCGCCCTCTGGGCTGAAAGCAGAGAGCAGTATTCCTGCTGATGGCAGATCCTAAGGCACGCCTTCCAGCCGCTTTCTTGCCTAGGCAAAAAACCAGGCATTGTGAGTGATCTCTGTTAATGCATAAATACGGATTATCATTCAACTTTTTCTGATATGAAGGTAGATGGGTGCGGTGGGGAAGCTGTTTTTCTCAGACCATCTATTCCATGGAACTGCTAAGCACCCACCCCTTCACTCATGCATCTCCCTGGGTCATTCTGGAAGCAACAGCACCCCAAAATCCAGAGCTCCACTTCCTGTGGACATCTAACTGTATCCTCCCTGTGCTGGTCTGGAGAACCACCTCGGTGCATGACTATGCTTACGCCGAGTTCGTGGGAAAATGAGGAGACTTGGCCATTGAAATTTCATCCTTTTTATAAAATAATAGTAATAGTATATTATAGTTGCTTTATTAATGTCTTTATTTGAAAAATAAAAACCAAACAATCATAGATCTCCAAATTTTCTGTTTTCAAATTTTACTTGGAAACAATATACTTGGCTTATGAAGTATCCCTCCAAGCTAGGTGGTGTGTATACAGGTTTTACTTTCGGGAAATAGTGACCAAGAACTTTCAATGCCTTCCAGTAAGTATGAAATAGGCTCTGCTGCCTTGGGAAGTGATTTATTGTTCAGCACAAAGAAATCTTCACAGTTAAGATTTCAGTAGCAGATTTAAAATATATTTGACTCATGACCACATTCTCGTTTCTCAGGTGCTGTTATCTTTTCAAAGTTAGCCCATCTTGCTAGAGAAATTGTTTATCATTTCACCTTTCAGGTGATTTTAAATGCTTACAGCCTGGGATGGGGAGGGAAGAAAGGAGAGAGAGAGATTAATCATTGAAGAAAATGGCCTATGAAGTTCAAGTTTTATTGTCGACAATATTTTTAAAAAGAAATTAAAAACAAAAACTTCTGTGCTGAGTTTTTGGTGGTTTAAAGAAGTGTTTGTGCTTGCTACTTAATAACATGACTTGCTGCATATCAAATCAGAAGCTAAAATATATTCAGGTGTCAACTGGGATGCTTTCAATTTTTTTGCGATGCTGCTTTTCAGCATTTGATGAATACAGAAACATCAGCCAGAAGGACATCGAGGACAGCATAAAAGGAGAATTGTCTGGGCATTTTGAAGACTTACTGCTGGCCATAGGTAAGTCCATGAGTGCTTATAAACTGAGACACTTTGCACTTGTTTTCAGTCAGTGTCAGGATCAGCTCTTTTCATCTCAGAATCCTGACTGATCCATCTTTATGCCCCCCAGAGCCCTCCGTAGTCCATGGTACACACCATATGCTCAACAGATATTGTGAAATGGATGCAGGGCTTCCTTTGCCTTTTAACTTTGTGTTTATCTTGGTACCACGTTTGGATGATAAACTCCTTGAGAAAGAAAAATGTTACACTTCTACTGGCATTTTTATGGAGCCCGTTGAAAGCATAGATCTAGGCCCATATGGTAATTAATCATGTTTGGTTATTTTTGGAAGATGTCAGTGGCCTCCCAGCATTAAACTCAGGACAGAACTACAGGTCTCCTCCTTGTTGGCTGTGCAAACAGGGAGAATCAGAAAAAAAGTAAGTCACAGACTGAGTCTGTGCCTGGAGAGACACGTGGATTAACAAGCAGACAAAAACACGGTTATGTAAGCTGATCTGTCTTCTCCATCAGGTCTCTGCAGCCTGTGCTTTTAGGCACCCAAAGAACACCTTGCAAGAAAGATGCATTCAGAGGAAAGAGACACTCTTCAAGGACAGGATTCAGTGACCATTCTAGTCCAAGTCAAGCGTGCGTGGGGCTTAGTCAATCAGTTGTGTCCCACTCTTTGTGACCCCATGGTCTGTGGCCCTCCAGGCTCTTCTGTCCATGGGGTTTTTCAGGCAAAAGTACTGGACTGGGTTGCCATTTTGTCCTCTAGGGTATCTTCCCGACCAAGGGATCAAACCCATGTCTCCTGTGTTTCCTGCATTGTAGGTGGATTCTTTACCCACAACTCAGTCTAAATGCTCATAAGCACACAGGATTGTTCAGAGTCCTAAAATTCTCCAATTTCTGGCGACTATTGGTCTTGCTTCTCCGCTAATGCCAGGGTAGGAGTACCTGTCCTCCACAAAACTTTTCATTTCACCAGTGAGATATCATATCTAACATCAATCATAATAATTAATAGCTTCTCCAGTGAGATCAAGATAGCTGATATCTAAGCGTACCCTCCAGAGTGAGGCTCTGATTCAGCTTTCAAATGTGAATTACCACCTCTGCAGGGTAGAAGGTACCTCAAATTGTACTTTTTAAATAAACACTCGTCAGGCACATACAACATGCTTGGCATTATGCTAACCTCTTGGCAAACATCAACCCATTTAAGCCTCATGACAATCCCATGGGTGAGGGACTGTTATTATCCCCATAGGAGACCTGAGGCACCAAAAGGTTAAGTTCCTTTCCCAGGTTACTCAGGGAAAGTGTGGTGGAACTGGGGTTCTAACTGAGGCATTTGGGCTCCACAGCCTGTGATGTTAACCAGCCTCTCCAATGTGCTTCAGGGCAAACAGAGATCGAACCCTGCACGTGTCACCCTGTCCACAGTGAAGTATTCTAAATTACAGAAAAAGTACCAGGGAGCAAGCCCTCCCTAAGGTTTGGGCTCTATTCTCAGGATTTCCTCTGCATGTGTTATGTCACTAACTTCTAATCCTCTCTTCAGTGCCAAGAATAGGATCCAAATGCTGCTTTAAAAAAATATGTACACACACACACACACACACACACACACATACACACGGGCTTCCCAGGTGGCACTAGTGGTAAAGGACCCACCTGCCAATGCAGGGGACATAAGAGACACAAGTTCAGTCCCTGAGTGGAGAAGACACCCTGGAAGAGGGGATGGCAACTCCACATGGCCACTGCAGTATTCTTGCCTGGAGAATTCCATGGACAGAGGAGCCTGTAGGCTGCCACCGATAGGGTTGCACAGAGTCGGACACAACTGAAGCATCTTAGCAAGCACATATGTGGATGTATGTATAGGTGACTTGCTAAAAGACAGGCCAAGAAAGAATAAAAAGCTTCTTTTTCAATTAAAAAAAAAAATCAGAGATCATTCTCCATACTTAGCTTTGAGAATATTCCAGTGTCAGTGATATAGCCAGGTAATTTTTTTCATTTCATCTTTTAACCTTTACATCAGTTTTGCTGCTTTTTACCTTGCGTGCTGTATTATTTGAAAAACTTTATTAAGATGTACAAATTCTCACTTCATTGAGCTAAGAGGCATTTTTGGAAATAGATAGTGAATTATGCACTAAATTTGGGCTACAGTGTGTGTTATTTTATCACGTGAAAGAAAGACTTTAAAATTTAACTAATTTAAAGTTCAAGATATGTCTCACTTTCATTTTCTATTTCAGTCTGTCATTGGAATACATTTAAAAAAAATCTTTATTGAGATAGAAGTCAAGTACCATAAAATTCACCCGAAGTATGCAATTGAGGGCTCTCTGGTTTCACAGAATTGTGCAGCTGTCCTCAGAATCAAAGTTTGGGATCTTTCCATCAGCCCTGAAAGAAACCTGTGCCACTGACAGTCACTCCCCACTCCTCCCCACCCCTTGCAACCACCAGTTTCCTTTCTGTGTCAATAGATCTGCCTGTCCTGGCTACTTCATACACAAGGAATCTAATACACTGCCAACACACAGCTTTCGACACGAAAAACCACCTAACATCTTAGAAATGCATGGTAGGAAGATCGCTTGTTGTCAAATCTGTACGTAGATAGGAAGAAGCTTTCTTCAAAAAGACTATCTCATTAGGGAGAAGACTTTAATCTCAGAAATGTATACAGGAGTCTGAAAATCAAACAGAAAAAGCTTTTCTTTTATGGGGAAGAGATAAACAGATCTTAGCAGAAGCTTTTCTTTTTTTGAGATTGATTTGTCGCTGTGCTGGGTCTTCGTTGCTGCACGTGCTTTTCCCTAGTTGTGGCAAGGGGGGCTGTTCTTTAGTTGTGGTGTGTGGGCTTATCATTGGGGTGCCGTCTCTTCTGGAGCAAGAACTCTAGGGGGTACGGGCTTCAGCAGCTATAGCTCGTGGGCTCAGGAGTCGTGGCACAGCATGTGGGGTCTCCCCGGACCCGGGAGTGAGCCCATGTCCCCTGCATTGGTAGGTGGATTCTTAACCACTGGACCATCAGGAAACCCCTAGCAGAAATGTTTAAAGAAGTTGGACAAGCAAGGAGGCAGGATCATTGGGGGTTGACAAGAAGCATGTCTCGCCATGTCAGCTCGTTCTTAGGACAAGCTGAAAAGGAGGCATGTTGGCATTTTGGTACTTGCTCAGTCTGGGAACCAAGCGAGGATTCAGGGGCCTGTGACTGGGGTCAGGGGAAGGCCTGAGAAAGTTTGGTCAAAAGAACACAGATGGTAAGAAGCAGGCAACCATGAACTCATGATCATCATAACAAACTTCAAGAGACTCCCTGACTTTTTGGAATTTCCCCGAGTTTCCCTACTGGGATTGAGTCTTAAAGCAGGCTTCCTTATACTGTATATGCTACCACTTCCCCAAATATTCAGACCTGAGGAACAAATCTGGTAGTTAAGACCATAAAGCGAAGGAGAGGATAAAGGATTATGGAAAGAAAGGATTCCCTGCATTTAGTTTGTGGGGAGTGAGATGACTGAAAGGCTCAATAGGATAAAAGCGGGCATAAAAACTTGCAATCAAATGATTAAGGCTTGCTGAATATAAGTTTGAGAAAAATATAGGTAATACCAATTCACATCCTTGGTTTCTTCTCAGACAATTTCAAATCTGTAGCTGTTATCGTGTTTGTCCCAGATTCCATGTTCCTAATACATTTCTCTGTTTCCCTTAAGACATAGACACAAAAGTTCTTTTCACTTTCCTTAAGAGTCTGAAAGGCACTATGAGAAAGCCACTGTTCTTGTTCTGATCTCCAAAATTCATTATAAAATTCATTGACTTTTGGTCAGCTTTCTACCTAGAGATTGAATTTAAGATGATACAAGTAATTGTGTTGCAATAAACAGACTTATTCCCTACAGACTTTTCTAGTCCTGGCTACTTTCACTTTAAAGGATAATTCATTTGCTCATGTTTTTGCCAGTTATCTTTTTTTTAATTATTATTATTATTTCTGCTTCACTCATTATTTCAAAATAAAGAATTGAAAGATTTTAATGTGCTTTTTCAATGACTGAATTTAGATTACACACACTGGTTATAATGTAATGAATCAGTCTATAAATTCTAATTCAGTCACTTAAGAAAAAAATCTTCCTATTGGAAAAATTGGTTTTAAGCTGAGTTCCAGTGCCCCTATTTGCCTAATGAGTTATATGGAACAACATCTCTGCAATCTTTAGACCCAAGCTATTCATCAGTAGTCAAAGATGTTAGAAATGGAGCAGCGGTACACCCTAGGGAGTTATCAAATGTAAGCGTAGGTGTTGGTGTGTCTGGGATCTGGAAATGAGTCAGCTGCTGTGGGAGTATCTTTGGCAGGTAATTTTATTTTCCCTGTGGCTAAGGATAATGACTGTGTTAAAGTTCCATGCAAATATGACATTATAAGGCTTCAAAATTCAGGTTAAGCATTCATTCTTTGATTCTAAAGAAAAGCTAGGAGTGGGGAGGAGGAGAATGGTATGGTTACCCAAAAAGAATCTTTTTGAAAAATGTATTACTATAGATTAACTCAATTTCTATTAAATGAAACTGAACATTACTTTGCTTTTTTATAACAGTTCGTTGTGCGAGGAACACGCCTGCCTTTTTAGCTGAAAGACTGTACCAAGCTTTGAAGGTTGGTCTGGAAATTCCATTTATATTCTTAGCTTCCCTCAAGGAAAATGTAAAAATATTACTTAATGTTGATGGCATTTCCTACTTCTTTTCCATTTTGATAGAGTTCTCTTTTGTAGCTAATCTGTCTACTAATTTGGCTCATAGTTTGATAATGAGTTTCCTAATCATTACAGAGGTAGGTGCACTGAAGTGCTGACTAAATTATTTCTCCCCCTTCACAGTAATGTAGGCAGTTGATTGGTTTTAGGACAACAGCCCTCAAACGTGATCCAGTGGCCTCTCAAGCCGCCTTACTTAAACCACACTGAGCTAGCCACCTTTCAGGATGTAGAAACCCGGTGTTTTCTCGTCTGCTGTCACTTCAAGGCGGGGGGCTCTGTGAATCTGTTCAGTTCTTTCTCTTTATATCTTCGGACCCTCATTGTGAGCCTGGCATGCAAAAGATGCTGACCGCAGTTTCTTCCTGGACATTTCCTATGGAAATCCATGTGCCCTTTCAAAGCTGTGTCCACAATAAACGCAGCACTTCCATCACCTCCCATCCCAGTCTTGCTCTGCGTCCTGCCTTCAGTCATCTCAGTGGATAATACCAATAAGAACTAGCCTTGCCTGACTCACTGAAGTTACACTTTTCCTCCCCAGCCTGGATCTCTACAACTCAGCCACATCAGCCTTCTTTCTGTTCCGTGATTACTGCAAGCACCCACCCATGTCAGGGTCTTGGCATTTGTCATGCTCCCTGCCCGGTGTGTGTCTCCTCCAGATCAATCTCTGGGTGCCTCCTCTGATCTCTGAGGTCCCAGCCCATGCGTCCTCCTGAGAGAGGTCTTCCCTGTCTACCCAAGTCAACTGACTTCCTCTCACTCACACTCCACCCCGTCGTTCTCAGTACCACTAACTTACTGTCCTTCCTGTCCACCTCCATCAGCGAGAGCTCCATGAGAGTGTGTGTTCTGTAAGCATTTGTTGAGCTCAGTAAGCATTTGTTGAACGAATAAATGAATGGTGTCAATACCTACCTAACTGCTCAGCTAGAAATTCTGCACTTCTCTGTCCCTCTTTCTTCTCAAACATCACTAAGATTTGTCAGTCTATGTTTACAAGCATCTCTTAAATCTTATCAATTTTCTTCATCGCTACTACCATTATTGTAGATCAGGCCATCAACATCTCCTTCCGTCTCTCTCTCGGTTATATAATCACTTCTGGATGGATCTCAAAGCTTCCAATCTTATTCTGTCATCTTCATCCTACTCTTTTCCTGAAATCCATTCTTCATATTGCTGCTGTCAAAGGAACCTTCTGAAACTACAAATCTGATCTGATCTCAACACACTCATTTTTAACAGACTGCAAATAGTTCTTCACACTCAGGATGAAGTCAGAATTTCATTTCATGGTTTATAAGGTCTGGCCTTTCCAGATATAGTTCTTGCTCTTCCTTCTTATTACTTATGTATCCTTAAATGTATTATTTCTTGCCCTAAAGCATCACGTATGCTATATCTTATATTGAAACTTTTTTTTTCCCTCTGCATAAGAACTCCATTCCTTCTTCTCCTGGCTGACTATTTAGGCCCCAGCTTAAATCCCACTTTCTCAAACAGTCCTTTACTAATCCTTGATTAGAATATGGTAGGCCTCCCTAACATATGCTCCCATGGTACCCAGTACTTCCCATATGTCAGATTTTATTGTAATGGCCCATTTTCTCACCTGTATCCTTTACAAAACTGAAGGCTTAACAGGGGCGTCTCATCTCTGTTTTCAGCATTTAGCAATGCAATGCAGAAAATGTTTCTTGAGTAAATGAATGAGGACGTTTGATGAAAAATGAGAGAAGGAGTCACCATGGTTGAATAGTCAGTGTACCATTATCAGTGTCTCATGAATAGAGATCCATGTGTTGTTTTGTGAGCAATGAGATTGGTCTCGTGGACACTTGCATTTCTTAACAGGGTGCCGGGACTGATGAGTTTACTCTGAACCGAATAATGGTTTCCAGATCAGAAATAGACCTTCTGGACATTCGAGCAGAGTTTAAGAAGCTTTCTGGCTACTCCCTGTATTCAGCAATTAAAGTAAGTCTCTTCTTAAAAATAGCAAAACATATCTTGCCTCTCTCTACCTGTCATCTTTCCCTTATAATCCTCAAAACATGGAAATTCGTGACTTAGGTTTCTCTCTCCTTGTCAGTGTGTAAATGTGTTTTCTGAATTATTTGTCAGCCATAAAAGGGAATGAATTTGAGTCAGTGGTGATGTGGATAAATCTAGAGTCTATCGTACAGATTGGAGTAAGTCAGAAAGAGAAAAACAAGTGTCATGTATTCATGCACAAATGTGGAATCTGGAAGAATGGTGCTGCGGAACCTATTTCCAGGGCAGGAATAGAGGTACAGAGGGAGAGAATGGATCTGTGGACACCAGGAGGGAGGGAGAGGGTGGGACACAGAGAAAGTAACACTGACATATATGCACTTCTTTGGGTGCAATCACCAGTGGGAAGCTGGTGTACAGCACGTGGAGCTCAGCCTGATGCTTGTGATGACCCAGATGGACGGCGTGGGGGTGGCTGGGAGGGACGTTTCAGAGGAAGGGTGTATGTGTATACACATGGCTGATTCATGTTTTGTACAGCAGAAACTTAACACAACATTGTAAAGCAATTCTATTCCAACCTAAAGATTAAAAAAAAAAAGAAAGAAACCTCAAAAAAAAAGTGACAAAATATTTCTGAAAGATAGTAATTATTTTTCAGCTCTAAAACCCTAGGTACATAAAAGGCACTCAGCATTTTATTTTTTCAAGTTTAGTGGCCACTGATTTTTCTTCTTTTGTGAATTGCATATGCAAATTGCTTGTCTGTTTTCTTGTATTGCACTGTTTTAATTTATTTCAGTTATTCTTTCTGGCAGTAGAACAAAAGTATGTATTTTACATTTCCTCTTTGTTTTCCACAAAAGATAACATGATTCTGCACTTTGGGGTTCTTTTCATTTCAGAAAGGAAGCTTTCTCATTCTTTTTTTTTTTAACTTTTTATTTTGCATTGGAGTACAGCTGATTTAAACAATATTGGGATAGTTTCAGATGAACAGTGAAGGAACTCAACCATACATATACATGTACCCATTCTCCCCCAAATTTCCCTCCTGTCCAGACTGCCACATAGCATTGAGCAGAGTTCCATGTGCTATACAGTAGGTCCTTGTTGGTTGTTCATTTTAAATACAGTAGTGTGTACATGTCCATCCTAAACTCCCTAACTGTCCCTTCCCTCCACCCTTCCACCTGTCGGCAGCCATAAGTTCATTCTCTAAGACTGTGAATCTCTTTCTGTTTTGCAGGTAAGTGCATTTGTATCATTTCTTTTTAGATTCCACATATAAGGGATGTCTTACAATATTTCTCCTTCTTTGTCTGACTTACTTCACTCAGTATGATGCTCTCTAAGTCTACCATGTTGCTGCAAATGACATTATTTCATTCTTTTTAATGGCTGGGTAATATTCCATTGTATGTATGTACCATATCTTCTTTATCCATTCCTTTGTGGATGGACATTTAGGTTGTGAGGAAGCTTTCTCATTCTTTTTAACAGCTGCATATCATTCCATTACTTATATATTTGTACCTACCACATCAACAGACGTTTCAGGTTTCTTGCTATTTTAAACCACACTGCAGTACACGTGTGTGATTTCATCAGGTACAAGTGTATCTGAAGGATGAGTGCTCAATAGTAGGTAGGAGTGCTGAGACAGCTGTCAGTACACCTGTAATTTTGATTGTTGTTCAGTTGCTAGTCGTGTCCAACTCTGTGACCCCATGGACTGCAGCACACCAGGCTTCCCTGTCCTTCACTGTCTCCAAGGACAGGGAATTTTGGTAAATATTATCAATTGACTTCCACTGCACCTCAATTAGTCAACTAGATTTGCTCATCAAAATCATTTTTATTTTTTTTAATGAGAGCTATTGTTTTTGTACTAAACCTTTGCAGGAAAAGATACATGCTTAAGTTTTTTCAACTTAAAATGTATTCGAAAAGGCAACTGTCCGGTTGCGCCTGGGGCTTAGCACAGATTTCATCAACTGCTCACGCTCAATGCAATTTGAATCGATTCTGACACATTACAATAGTTTCAATCAACAGAGGAAGATACAATAAAGTTAACTAAATTGTACTTACCAAGGCAGAAAAGGAGACACATACATTTTATAAAGATTTCCAGTAACAAGGTTGAAACATGAAGAGGTCCTTTGGTTCACCCTTGGCAAACCAGAAAATTCAATTAACTGGTAACTCTCCCTCTCCAGATGGCCCGGGTAATTGAGGCTTATTGTATTAGGAAACATGTAAGCAATGTGTATCTTGATAGAAAAGAAAAATCCATTGCTGAAGAGTTCAGTGTGTAATTGAAAATTATCTTAGGTTTCTTCATTTCTGTTGCCTGACATAGGTTATTAAGTAATTTCATTACGTTTTCAATATTGATGAATAGAATCTTTTTGTCTGTCATCCCTGCCTTGACTTCTGTCTTCGTCTTCTTTCTGCCTTTAGTTTAGACATTTCTCTGCTCATTAACACCTTTCTCAGGTGATGAATGGAGGGGAGAGGAGGAAGAAAGTAAGGGAAAAACAAATGTGTGTCTCTTAATACTAAGACATTTTAAAAAATTGGATGAAATTAGCTTTTGATAGATTTTCTTGATTAACAAATTAAGTATCTATCTAAAAAATAACTTGTCTCCAGAGTCTTTAAGGGAAAATGTAGTAGCTACCCTCAGTTGGTTCCTATTTATGTGTAGACTTAAGGTGGACATAAATAAAGCAATTTCAAGATAATCATATTTCATATTGGTACTACTTGCTAAAATGTGAGATTGTAAGCGCAAAGAAATTTGAAAAAGGGATAAAGTAGGCTGACAAAATAATGTGAAACAGCATAAAATGAAATATTGGATGTGGGGTCTAGAGGAGTAATAGAGGAACTGAGAGTAAAGGATGTTTGGAATTAGATAGAGAATCTTCCCAGGTGGTGCTGTGTGTGTGCTTAGTCGCTCAATTGTGTTTAGTTCTTTGCAACCCCACAGACTGAAGCCCACCAGGCTCCTCTGTCCATGGAATTTTCCAGGTAAGAATACTGGAATCTGCTGCCATTTCCTACTCTGGGGATATTCCCAACTGAGAGACTGAACCCACGTCTCTTCGACTGGTACATGAGTTCCAGGTGGCGCTAGGGGTAAAGAACCCGCCTGCACATGCAGGTTCCATCGCTGGGTCGGGAACATCCCCAGGAGGAGGGTATGGCAACCCACTCCCAATATTCTTGCCTGGAGAATCCCATGGACAGAGGAGCCTGGTGGGCTACAGTCTGTATGGTCACAAAGAGTCAAACACAACTGAAGCGACTTAGCACACGGCACATTTCTTAGGGAAGTGAGTCTGAAGCTTACCTTTCAGGTTAATAAGCACGTGTTGAGTACCTTATGAGCCTGGTGCTATGCTGGTCAATAGAGTCTGAAAGGTGAGTGCTCTAGAAACATATGTTTGATGAGAAGTAGAAGGATAAGTACCCCGTCCAGTGTTCTTGCCTGGAGAACCCCAGGAATGGGGGAGCCTGGTGGGCTGCCGTCTACAGGGTCGCACAAAGTCAGACATGACTGAAGCAACTTAGCAGCAGCAGCAGAAGGATAAGTATTCATAAGGTGCTTGATTAATTAGGAGCCTACCTTGGAAATATGGAAAAATACAATCTCAGTGGCAAGATCCATTCAGTTGAAAGAGAGCCTTGAGAACAGGAAATTGGTATTCCATTCATTCAATTTAAAATACTTACTGAAAGTATATTATGTGCCAGGCTCAGGGTAACAATTATAAGTAGAGAAAGAAAGTTTTCTGCCCTTATGGAATTAGAAATAAATGTAAAATTACAGCCATGTTCGATGTAAAGGAAAGAGAGATTGTGTTATAAGATCACATAACAGGAGGGTTTGACCCTACAGGAAGGTTTTGATTCAGATCTGAAAATTATTAGACTTAACAAGGCAAAGGTTGTGGGGGTCAGAATTCAGCAGAGCATTCCAACAAAAGGAGTCATGAGTGAAAAGACCTCATGATGGAAGAAGCATAATGAAAAACGAGGCTGGAAGGACCGGATCATGCAGGCCCTTTTTGACAATGTTTAAAGGTTTATCTTTTGCTTAAGAGTGATGGGAAGCCGTTGGAGTGCTTAAATTTTAAGCACATACTGTCATGACCAGAAGTGCATTTAGAAAAGATCTCGTGACTATGNCAACAAAAGGAGTCATGAGTGAAAAGACCTCATGATGGAAGAAGCATAATGAAAAACGAGGCTGGAGGGACCGGATCATGCAGGCCCTTTTTGGCAATGTTTAAAGGTTTATCTTTTGCTTAAGAGTGATGGGAAGCCATTGGAGTGCTTAAATTTTAAGCACATACTGTCATGACCAGAAGTGCATTTAGAAAAGATCTCGTGACTATGGAGAATGAATTGGGCATGAGATGGAAGGGATGTGGAGTGATGGGTTACTGTGTTAGTCATATTAGAGTAGCTCTGATTCAAAATAGTTGAAGCAGAACTACTGCTAATACAAAGAGAGGAAAAAGCAAAGACTCAAAAGATACTTAGGAGTTAAAACTTCAAATGACTCAATATGACATCTTGTGAAAAGAAAGGAGAGGGAGTTGAGGATGACTCCCAGGTGTCTGGGGCTTCCCAGGTGGCTCAGCAGTAAAGAATCCACCTGTAGTGCAAGAGCTGCAGGAGACAAGGGTTCGATCCCTGGGTCGGGAAGATCCCCTAGAGGAGGGCATGGCAACCCTCTCAAGTATTCTTGCCCGGAGAGTCCCATGGACAGAGGAGCCTGGCAGGGGTACAGTCCATAGGATCGCAAAGAGTCACACACAACTGAAGTGATTTAGCAGACATGCTTCTTTCTTTACAAGTAGATCAGGTTTTTAGTGGTTTTTCTCTTTTTTTTCCCTTTGAGGGGAGTCAGGGAGAAAATTCCACATGTTAAGTTCGAGATGTCTTTTGTCGAGTTAAAAACAAATGCACAGCATCAGAGTTGCGAATTATGTTTTATTTGGGGCACAGTGAGGACTGCAGCCCAGGGAATCTCGCTTCAGATAGCTCTGAGGAACTACTCCAAAGAGGTGGAGGTGGGGAAGGTCAATATATATGTGATTTTGGTTAAAGGGGAGTTCATGGAATCAAGTGCTTATTTTACAAAAGATTTTCTGCTAGTCATGAGGAACTGATGTCACCATGAAGGGATTTCGTGATTTTCTAGATATGAGGAAATGCAAGGATTGGGTTCATAAAATTAGTTTCTAAAAATGTGTGTCTGAAGACCTATTCTGCTCGTTTTCCCAGAGTACAGTAGCTCATTCTAGACCTCCACCCTGAACTTCCTCCAGGGGATATTGAAGGGCAGCTCCTTGCAGCAAGCACATGATTTAAGCCTTGTAGAGGTAGATGGCAAATGCTCATGGCAAGTTACAGTTTGTAATTGACACTTCAAAACATGCAGATAGAGATGGCGGTATGGGATATATTGTAGCTAGTGGTATGGGATATATTTTTAGAAATAATTGTGTCACTGAATCTTTGGACATGCATGCAGATCCTCTAAGGAGAAAATATAGATGCAGAGAAAATGTAATAACAAATTTTAAGTGATAAATTGGGATTTAAGCATTACTAGCAGTGACTGGCTAAAGAGTGGAGGATGAGTCTACAAAGAAGACAGAAGTGGAGATGGCAGAGAGGAAGGAAGAAAAGGATAAGAGAGGGCTACTTGCTTAATGGGTATGATGGTCACTGAACCCGTTTCCCAAAACAAGAAGCATTAACACCTTGGAAAATACGCATTGAGAATCCAAGGAAACTAATGACAAGAGATGAGAGCCTAGAATAGATTTGTTGTGGTCAGAATGGAAAAAGATTGGGAGAGGAGAGAACCAACCGGTACCACTGTTAAAAATAGGCCAACAGAAACATTTAGTTTCTTAAGAACAATTAATATGGCCTAATTAGGAAGCTGTAAATTATGTTTAAACGTTTTGAAAATTTGATATTTTGGGATAACAATTTCTAAAACTCCATAAAATAGAATTTTTTATTCATATAAAGGACTTCGCCTTCCAATATAGAGGATTTGAGTTTGATCCCTGATGAGGTAGCTAAGATCTCACATGCCTGGTGGCCAAAAAAAAACACATAAGATAGAAACAATATTGTAACAAGTTCAATAAAGACTTTAAAAGTGGTCCACATCAAAAAAAAAAAATCTTTTTAAAAAGAATAGCTATTTTCCTGCAAGACATAACGGAATAAAGATAGGAGAAAAGGATGAACATTTATTGTCTACAGTGGATCAAACTTTTATGTTTTATGTTTTAAACTACTTGGATGTATTTTCTCAGCTAACTAATAGAACCCCTAATACTTGTTTACAACTTTGATCAGAGATGGCTAGAGGGACCTGTTTTAATACAAAGCCAGAGCGTTGCTGACTTGTCAGTGATTCAAGAGATCATTATACAGGGCAAAGCAAGACTTAAAAACTGAAATTTATGTAAAACAGAAGAATGTGTATTAAGGGCTGTTGTATCTTAGTATGAAAGCAACGCTTAGTCTCTTCTCTAAGTGACCCTTCTTCATTGCTTCCTCTACCTTACCACAACATAAATTTTAACTGATAAGAAGTTGCCTTGAATCAAGGAAGAATAATGTGAGGATTTTCAGCAGTCTTGGTCAAAAGCCAAGTTTTATCACAGATGCTATGCAAACATTTTGCCTCTTTTGCATAACAAACATGGCAACTTGTGCTTTAAGCCTCAGTCTCCCTGATGGCACAGTGGTAAAGAATCTGCTTGCCAATGCAGGAGACGCAGGAGGCACGGGTTTGATCCCTGGGCCGGGAAGATCTCCTGGAATAGGAAATGACAATCCATTCCAGTATTCTTGCCTGGAGAATTCCATGGACAGAAAAGTCTGGTGGGCTACAGTCCATGGGGTCACAAAGAGCTGGACGCAAATGAGCAACGGAGCACAGCATACACATGGTATCTTTCCTGAACCAAGATCTTTTTTGGCTATCCTAGGAGAGAGAAACTAGGAAACATACTTTATAGGAAGGTAGCTCATTTCACTTTCTTAAGTCAGGAAGCATAGAATGGGGTTAAGCAGCCAGGTTACTTGGCTCTGAATTCTGATTCTGCGCTTATTCTCTATATAATCTGGGATAAATATCCTAACCCCTGTCTTTCTCATATCACTTCTTGGTTAAATGGAGATAGTTATGGTACCTACCACGCAGTTGTTGTAAGGATTAAAGTAGTTAACCTTTAGAAGAGCAAGTGTTTGATAAGTATTAATATAAATATAGTAAAATCATACTTTTTTAAAGTTTGGTAAGAAAATAAAGGTTATGTAACGTTATGCAATTGATGTACTCTTCCTTTTTTGAAAAACCCGAGTGACATTTAACCGCAATATATCGTGCAGAATTTAGGTATTATATATTGTAAAGAAGATGCTAGGCTGAAACGCAATTTCCCACAGATATGACTGGATGGTGGAATTGCAGGTGTATATTACTAAATGGTACAGGTCATGAGCTTCCTACGCTGGTGACTCCCCTAGTGCTGCGGGATTCGATTCATCCATGGTCCCCTCATTATTTACGCTGTGTCTCTCCTTCTCTCCGCCTGTCCTGTTCCTTGCAGTCGGATACTTCCGGAGACTATGAGATCACACTCTTAAAGATCTGTGGAGGAGATGACTGAGTCAAGAACATCTTTTCCAAAGGCTGCCTGCTCCCCCGATGGGCATTTTCCTCAGCTCTGCCTACTCCTTTCTCACGGTATTTACAAGTACAAGCACGTGTCCACAATAACCTCTTTTTAACAGAAATTCTCATTGTTCCATAATAATAACCACCACAAAAAGTGATTATTGTCATAGAACGTCTCATCCTAATGTAGCTACTTATAAATGAAATTTTTAAATGGAATTTTTAAATGAAATCAAAGATCTGCGAATACTACCCAAATCGCGTTTCTGCTTTGGAAGTGAGAATCTTTGTATCATTCTAAAGCACTCAGTGCCAAACAGTAATAAAAGTTGTTGCCTATGGAAAAGGTCATCGGTCTGTTAGTTTTTATCTTCTGCCCCCATTGTTTGGTACCTGGCTCTGATGACTAAAGGTATTTTAAAACATGTTTTTGTTGCAAAAGCTGTGATTGCTTCAATTTATCTAGAGTCTTATTAATCGCATTCATCTTTAAGAGAGAAATAGAAATGAAGATCTGTGTAATCTTGGCCGCCCTTTTCCAGCTTGATCAAGCTAGAGGAGTGGCGATGCCTGAGCAGTTACTTTAGCCCTCGGAAAATATCCGCGAGACTATCGGTCTAATCACTGCCCGTCTGAATAGCGAACGTGACGTGTNATCACATTCATCTTTAAGAGAGAAATAGAAATGAAGATCTGTGTAATCTTGGCCGCCCTTTTCCAGCTTGATCAAGCTAGAGGAGTGGCGATGCCTGAGCAGTTACTTTAGCCCTCGGAAAACATCCGCGAGACTATCGGTCTAATCACTGCCCGTCTGAATAGCGAACGTGACGTGTGGCTGCTTCATGCTAAATACCACTTTCCCAGAATGAGTATTTAGAATCAAGTTTCTTAGGTATCTTTTTCCTCTAAAATAAGTTTGCAGAACTACACACTTTAGAAATCTTTTATGTTTTTTTTTTGAAAGGGACCTAAGATGAAATACCTAGACTCAAAGGAAATATATAAGGTACAAAGCTCTAGTTAGAGTTATGAGCCTGAGCAGAAATAGAAATGATCAGNCTCTAGTGAGATGACATTTAATCTGAAACTCAAATGACAAGTATACTTAGTCATTAGCAAATTGTGGTGATGGTGGGGGTGGTGAGTAAGAATCAGGAGTGTTCTCAGAGAGGGAAAGGCTGTACAGATGAGCCATATTGAGTGTCTGCTATTTTTGTCTACCCAGAATCCCTATCCCCCTTCTTTTTCTTCTCTTTTGGTAACCTAAACCTTCTCTCCTGTGAGGAACCCATTCTGCCACAGTTTAGGTAGATATCTGGCTGATACTGACCACAACTCTCCTTCTCCCACTTATGGACATTTACATCAAGCTAGCCAGCCAAGGTGTCACCTGCAACCTTTCTTTTAGAGTATCAGAATAAACAGAATCATGTGGCTATAGTTATTAAGTGAAGAATGTGTAATGTGTAAGAAAATGTGTAAGAGAATTAGCCAGTGGTTAGAGGGGGCATGTTCGCACAAGACCGTCCTCACTTCTGACACCAAGCGCATATTTGGTAGTTCCCACAGCTACCTTCAGTTTTGAGAATTAGCTAGAAAAACAGAGTTCACTTAAAGCTGTGGAATTAAAGGTTACAGTTTATTGCAGGCAAAGGATACAGATTAAAATCAGCCAAAGGCAAAGACTCACTGGAGAGGAGGGTACCAAACCTAGAGTATTGAGCTGTCCTCTCCCAGTGGCGTCAGGATTGCATTACTCTCTTAACACTGAATATGCACAGAATGTTGCCAATCAGGAAATTCATCTGACCATCAGTGTCCAGAACTTTCACGAGGGCTTCGTCCTCGAAATATGATGTGGGTGGTCTCAGTCCCCAGCCCCTTCAGATGGCAGCTGATACCACTGACTCAAAGTCACCTTAAGATGCACACTGCTGATATGGATCAAAGCCCTTGCCTTAACTCACAGTGTTACTCTCTGGCTGGTGTACAGCCCCCAGGCAAGTAGAGACACTCAAAAGATTACTTCCCAGAAGCCTAGGATAAAAGGATAAAGGCCAGACCTCTCTCTGGGTAAAATTAATTCTTCATTACATAAATCAGTGTCTTAGAGAGTGGATATCTTGCATCTGTGAGGACAGATCATGTCAAATCAAGAAGAATCAAACCAAAGATAAGCAGAGTCATAAAACCACACAATAAGGTCATAATTTGAGTTTCAGGAATTAGCCTCATTTGAGTTCAGTTCAGTCACTCAGTAGTGTCCAACTTTTTGTGACCCCATCGATTGCAGCACGCCAGGCTTCCCTGTCCATCACCAACTCCCGGAGCTTGCTCAAACATGTCTATGGAGTCGGTGATGCCATCCAGCCATCTCTTCCTCTGTCGTTCTCTTATCCTCCTGCCTTCAATCTTTCCCAGCATCAGGGTCTTTTCCAATGAGTCAGTTCTTCACATCAGGTGGCCAAAGTATTGGAGTTTCAACTTCAGCATTGGTTCTTCCAATGAATATTCAGGACTGATTTCCTTTAGGATGGACTGGTTGGATCTCCTTGCAGTCCAAGGGACTCTCAAGAGTCTTCTCCAACACCGCAGTTCAAAAGCATCAATTCTCTGGCACTCAGCTTTTTTATAGTCCAACTCTCACATCCATACACGACTACTGGAGAAACCATAACTTGAACTAGATGGACCTTTGTTGGCAAAATAATATCTCTGCTTTTTAATGTGCAGTCTAGGTTGGTCATAGTTTTTCTTCCAAGGAGCAAGCTTCTTAGCCACGTCTGAAGCCACTTAGTACGTGACTTAACGGTGTTTCCTGTTTTTGCTTAAGTTTGTTTGAGTTGATTTTTGTTCTTACAATTAGAGAGGTTCTCAGGCAGGTTCAGTCCCTGGATTGGGAAGATCCCCTGGGGTAGGAAATGGCAACCCGCTCCAGTAGTCTTGCCTGGGAAATTCCATGGACAGAGTAGCCTAGGGGCTTACAAGTCCACCGGGTTGCAAAGAGTTCAGTATAACAGAGTGACTAAACACACACGAGGTGGGAAAGAACTCATTCATTTCAAAGGTTTAAAAGAAAAGCCGTAATGTAATGAGCAAAGGGGAGTGATTGCTAGATGACACTAAAGACATAGGAAAGACAAGAGCGTATAAGAGTTTATATGCTGTATTTATTAAGAAAAATTCCAGGGAATTTATTCTAAGACAGTGGAAATTTTCTAAAGAATTTTAAGAGGGAAGTGACATCTGATTTACAATTTTAATCATAAATCACAAATTTAATCATAAAATGGGAGGGGTGAAGGAGAATGCAGATGAAGAAGAGTATCTACTTTTGAGAAAAGTTAGGAGATAAAACTGGCAGGATGTGATGATTGATTGGCTATGGAGAGTGAGAAAAAAGGATGTGTTCAAAGTGACCCTCAGATTCTTGGCATGAGGCACTATGATGAGTGGAATTACCACCCATTGAGATGGGAGAATGAAGGGGTAGAAACTGGAGATGAGGTTTAGATATTATACATTCAAAATTCCTGTCATTCACATAAGAGATTATTTCAAGGAACCCAGAGAAGAAAATATGTCATGAAGTAGAGGGTGACTGATAGTATTAAATCCTGGGAGCTACAATGAGGACCAGCGAGTGTCTGCTGGATTTGGAAAGATGGCATTTATAGCGGGCTTCAGCAAGAGCAGTTTTGATGGAGTGGTGGCAAAGAAGCCGTCTGAGTTGGGCTGCAAGTGAACGGGAAGCAAGCCATTAAGACTGCATAGAGAACTTTCCTAAAAAGATTGTCTGTGGAAGGAAGTCAAGACAAAACTGGGCAAGAATGTGGAGTCAGAGGAAGTATATTTTTTGGTTTTGTTTTAAGATAGAAGATGCTTGGTCATGTCTGAATTCAGATATAGATAGATTCTAGTAGAGAGAGAAAGATATAGGGGAAAGAAAGTGCTAGTTAGAGTCGTGATACCTGCTATAATGAACTGACTCAGCAATACACAGTAGGTCAAACATAATGGAAATTTTTTCCTGTGGTATATACAATGGAATATTATTCAGCCATTAAAAGACCACAATTGGTTATTTATGTAGTGACATGGATGGACCTAGAGACTATATCATACAGTGTGAAGTAAGTCAGAGAAAAACAGTACTATATATTAATACATAAGTATGGAATCCAGAAAAATGGTATAGATGATCTCATTGGGAAAGCAGAAATACAGACACAGAAGTGGAGAACAAATGTAGGGACACCAAGGGGGAAAAGGGAAGCAGGGGGATGAATGGAGATTGACACATATATGCTAATAGATAACGAAGGAAACCCTACTGTATGGCTCAGGGAACTCTACTCAGTGCTCTGTGGTGACCTTAATGGGAAGGAAATTCAGAAAAAGAGAGGCTATATGTAAACATGTAGCTGATTCCAAGAAATTAAAAGATGCTTGCTTCTTGGAAGAAAAACTATGACCAACCTGTTGCTGCTGCTGCTGCTAAGTTGTGTCAGTTGTGTCCGACTCTGTGCGACTCAATAGACGGCAGCCTACCAAGCTCCCCCGTCCCTGGGATTCTCCAGGCAAGAACATTGGAGTGGGTTGCCATTTCCTTCTCCAATGCGTGAAAGTGAAAAGTGAAAGTGAAGTCGCTCAGTCGTGCCTGGTTCTTAGCGACCCCATGGACTGCAGCCCACCAGGCTCCTCCGCCCATGGGATTTTCCAGGCAAGAGTACTGGAGTGGGTTCCCATTGCCTTCTCCTAGATAGCATATTAAAAAGCATAGATATCATTTTGCTGACAAAGGTCTGTATAGTCAAAGTTATGGTTTTTCCAGTAGTCATGTACGGATGTGAGAGTTGAACTATAAAGCTGAGTGCCAGAGAATTAGTGCTTTTGAACTGTGGTGTNTCTCCTAGATAGCATATTAAAAAGCATAGATATCATTTTGCTGACAAAGGTCTGTATAGTCAAAGTTATGGTTTTTCCAGTAGTCATGTACGGATGTGAGAGTTGGACTATAAAGCTGAGTGCCAGAGAATTAGTGCTTTTGAACTGTGGTGTTGGAGAAGACTCTTGAGAGTCCCTTGGACTGCAAGGAGATCCAACCAGTCCATCCTAAAGGAAATCAGTCCTGAATATTCATTGGAAGGACTGATGCTAAAGCAGAAACGCCAATACTTTGGCCACCTGATGTGAAGAACTGACTCACTGGAAAATACCCTGATGCTGAGAAAGATTGAAGGCAGGAGGAAAAAGGGATGATAGAGAATGAGATGTTTGGGTGGGTGGCATAACTGTCTCAATGGACATGAGTTTGAGCAAGCTCCGGGAGTTGGTGATGGACAGGGAAGCCTGGCGTGCTGCAGTCCATGGGGTCGCAAAGAGTCGGACACATGAGTGACTGAACTGAATTGATAGCTGATTCCTGGTGGCTAAGTGGTAAAGAATCTGCCTGCTAATAAGAGACGCAGGTTCAATCCCTGGGTCAGGAACATCCCCTGGAAAAGGAAACGGTTACTTACTCCAGGATTCTTGCATTGGAAATCTCATGGATAAAGGAGCCTGGTGGGCTACACTCCTTGGGGTTGCAACAGAGTTGGACACAACTTAGAGGCTAAGCAATCATAATAGCTGACTCACTCTGCTGTATAGTAGAAACTAGCACGGGCTTCCCCTGTGGTTCAGCTAGTAAAGAATCCACCTGCAAAGCGGGAGACCTGGGTTTGATCCCTAGGTTGGGAAGATCCCCTGGAGAAGGGAAAGGCTACCCACTCCGGTATTCTGGCCTGGAGAATTCCATGGATTATACAGTGGTATTAGCTTAAGATATACAACATGATTTGATGTATGTGTTAATATATACCTTGAAATGATTGCTACAAAAAATTTAGCTAGCATGCATCACTTCACAAATGGCAACCCACTCCAGAAGTCTTGCCTGGAAAAATCCCATGGACGGAGGAGACTAGCCGGCTACAGTCCATAACGTAGCGAAGACTCGGACACGACTGAGTGACTTCACTTGCACTTTCAGAACTAGTACAACATTGTAAAGCAACTATACTCCGGTAAAAAATAATTTTTTTTAAAAAGGAATTTTTTCTCATTTACATACCATTCTTAACACAGACGTTCTTAGTGGCAGGTGGGTCTCTCCAAATGATGATTCAAGACGGAGCCTCCATATATCTGTGGATCCTTTATCTTTAGTATATGAGTTTTAACTTTGCTATGCCTCTCTGCACCAAGTGAGCAGAAGGGAAAAGAAGCATTTCTGGTTTTTTTTTAAATTGGAGGATAATTGCTTTACAGTCTTGTGTTGGTTTCTGCCATACAACAATGCAAATCAGCCATAATTATATATCTTCTCCCTCTTGAGCATTCCTGCTTTTTAAGCTACTTGGTCAAGAAGCAATGTATATCACTTATCATCACATTATATTGATAAGAACTAGTCACACTGCCTTACTTGAAGGTAAGGGAGGTTGGGGAATATCGTCTGCATTTGGACAGCAACTTTCTAGCAACAACTGCACATATCACAAGACAGAAGCCTGAAGTCAGGAGGACAGTTACTTGTGTTGCTGAAAATAACCAACTGAGGGACTTCCCTGGTGGGTTAGTGGTAAAGAATCTGCCTCCCAATGCAGGAGACGGGTTTGATGTCTGATCTGGGAAGGTCCCACATGCCACGGAGCAACTAAGCCCACGCATCACAGCTATTGAGTCCGTGCTCTAGAGCCCGGGAGCCACAACTACTGAGCTTGAGTGCCCTAGAGCCCATGATTAGCAACAAGGGAAGCCACTGCAGAGAGAAGCCTGCACGCCCCAACTAGAGTGTAGCCCCACTCACCACAGCTAGAGAAAAAGCCTGAAGAGCAGTGAAGACTCAGGATTAGTCATCCAGTCATGTCTGACTACCCCATGGACTGCGCTCCTGTGCCCATGTTATTCTCCAGGCAAGAATACTTGAGTGGGTAGCCATTCCCTTCTCCAGGGGGATCTTCCCTACCCGGGGATCAAATCCAGGTCTCCTGTATTGCTGGCAGATCAAGATACCACTTGAGCAACCAGGGAAGCCACTCAGCTCAGCCAAAAAAGAATTTTTTTTTTTAAAGAAAAAGAAAATAACCAATTGAACATATTTCTTGAGAAAGCAGGATGGGATGGATTCCAGAATACACATGAAGAATTTGATAGGCAGAGGGACAAACTCTGCGTTTTGTGGGGAAGGAAGGAGGAGAAAAAGAGCATTTGTGTTTTTATCACAAAGCGCTTACAAGGAGTATCAGGGGAAGGAAAAGAGTAATGTAAGAGAGGTTGAAACCTGGCTGTGCCTACATTTGAAGTCCCAGACTATCACCTAGAATTTGGCTAAGGAATCATTCATGGCTGGTCACCTACTTTAGCAAGAGTTTTTACTAATAGAATAGAATCAATAGACTCAATACAGCCAGGATCAGTCCTGCCTCCAGAAAGTTAAGAATAATTCTTAGGGGGCTACTCCTGTCCTTTGCCATGATAACCTAAAAGAAACACTCATAGAGAGTGAGTTTTGTCTTAAAACGAAATCATCTTAAAGCAGAGCCAAAGGCTTCGCCCTCCCTTGAATATAATAGCTTAAAAAACAAAGTGAAACCTTGTTAAAAGTAACCTGAGGGGACGAGGCCAAAGGATGAACAATATCTTGCTCTCAACCTTGTAGAAGCCAAGGGAAAGCGGATCAGGAGCTGGGGCAGGCAAGTCAGTGTGGATACCACCGCTGGAGACGAAGCAAGCAGAGCAAATTCAAAAAGCCTTGCTGTACTAAATAAGCTGCAGTCTTGGCTCCCAGACAAGAAAGAGAACTTGTGACCAACAGGGACACTCCAGAAAGAATTTCAATGAAGCACAACTTGAGTCAAAACAATAAGTTGCCCAGATTACTTGGATTGTGGACAGCCAGCCTGGCATGTGGAGTGAATGTCATCAGCTGAGAACGCAGCCTTGATTGGTAGCCATGGCGCCTGCTGCCCACGTGGTCCCCTCAGGCTGGCTTCCTGGTGAATGCTATTTGGTGAGTGCCAATCCACTCCCCTTCTGTTTGCTGTTTTTTCCTGCCTCCAAATGATTCCCACAGAAATCTTTCCCACCCTAGACACTGTGATAAATATGCTTTACTAAAATACCACCACAGTTTTATAAAAAGCTTCCTTCAGCATGCAGAGCAACACGGATGGTATGAATATAAAATGGTTCAACCCTTTGAAGGACTGTGTGGCGGTTTCTTATCATGATAAATGTACATATAACCCATAACCCAACAATTCTATTCCTAAGTAGGTACCATCACTTCATGACAAATGTAAGGGGATAAAGTGGAAGCAGTGGCAGACTTTATTTTCTTGGGCTCCAGAATCATTTCGGATGGTGACTGTGGCCACGAAATTTAAAAATGCTTGCTCCTTAAAAGGAAAGCTTGACAAATCTAGATGATGTATTAAAAAACAAAGACATCACTTTGCCAACAAAGGCCCATATAGTCAAAGCTATGGTTTTTCCAGTAGTCATGTCTGGATCTGAGAATTGGACTCTAAAGAAGGCTGAGTGTTGAAGAATTGACGCTTTTGAATTATGGTGCTGGAGAAGAATCTTGAGAGTCCCTTGGACTGCAAAGAGATCAAACCAGTCAATCCTAAAGAAAATCAACCCTGAACATTCACTGGAAGGACTGATGCTGAAGTCAAAACTCTAATACATTGGCCATCTGATATAAAGAGCTGATTCATTGGAAAAGACCCTGATCTGGGAAAGATTGAAAGCAAAAGGAGAAGAGGGCAGTGGATGAGATAGATAGCCCATCACTGACTCAGTGGACATGAATTTGAGCAAACTCTTGAGAGAGAGGGAAGGACATGGCATGCTGGAGTCCGTGGGGTCACAACGAGCAACTGAACACACAATGAAAACAGATGTTCACACAAAGACTTTCATCAAAATGTTCATAGCAGCCTTCCATATAATAGACAAAAACTAGAAGTAACCTAAATGCTTACCAACAGGACAATGGCTAAACAATTGTGGTATGTCTACATAACAGAAGTACTATTTGGCAATACATTAAAAAAAGACTGATCGATGCATTGACGTGGATGAATCTCAAAAACATTGTTGACTGAAAAAGCCAGACACACATATACTATCATACAATATGATTCTAGGGTGACAAAAATGTTTTCTGTCTCGTTTCGAGTAGTGGTTGCATAGATATAAAGTTCTCAAAACTCATCTAACTAAACATCTAAAATCAGTGTTTTCCATTGAATATAATTAGTGCCTCAATAAAAAGAATCTGTCTCTTTATTGAAGTGTTACTCTGCATATTCTCAGACTTCAGGTGCTCGAAAATAAACTATCTCATTTCATATCTTAGAATGGCTTATGAGGTAAGTCTCAGAAAAATTTGAAGGCAAGCACCAACAGAAATACATGACAGATTATTGCTAACCCAAGGGAGAATCTGGGCAAATTCTGGGACCCAGCCAAGTGGCTCTGTGGTTAAATTCTTCTGGCTGTTTTTGTCAACAACAGACCCCTTTTCTCGTGTGCCCTCGAAGGAGGTTAGTGCTATTCCAGCTGAAGTTTACACAGACAGAATTTATCAGGAATTAATCCCTATGGTCTTCTGTGTAGTCATCCTTAACTGATCCCTATAGAGAACACTCACCTCCCCGAATTCCTGTTATATTCTTAACTATACCATACAGCTCAGCATTTATTTTATACTTCATACACTACAGAAGGCAGGCAATACAGTAGAATGTTTAAAAGCACGGTCTTTGTAATCAGAGACCTCAGTTCAAGTTCTATCTCTGTCACTTATTTTTTGCCTAAATTTGGAGACTGCACTCAATCTCAACCTTCAGTAACCATTTGCACAAGACAGGGGTTTTTCCAAGATGGAAAGATTGAAGAAGGAAGTATCATACTACCACTTAAACAATCGGTTTCACACTCCTGGAGGCAGGCTGTTGTGCTTACAGGTTGTTGTGCACTAACAGAAAGCAAACATTGGAAGTGGGGACCAAGTATTCTCCCCCTAGCAATTTGTATGCAATCTCACCATTTTCAAGGCTCTTTCACCAGTATTACCTACTGGGCTGCAGGTACTATTATCCACACCTTATAAATATGGAAAATGAGGTTCAAAATCATTGTCTGTACCAACATAAAGCTGACAATAGCAGCTACTCTGTAAGTCGACAAAGGGTTTTCAAGGTTTTTTATTAATGTTTTTAATTGGGACAAATGTTTTATATTTCTATAGAAGAATTAAGTACATAAAGCAAAATGCATAAGTAATAAATGTCTACACTGATATATGTTTACAAATTGGACATACTCATGTAGTCATAGCCCAAATTAAGAAATCAAACACTCGATGCTCTTCCCTTCTGGCTCAGCTGGTAAAGAATCCACCTTCAATGTGGGAGACCTGGGTTCCATCCCTGAGTTGGGAAGATCTCCTGGAGAATGGAACAGCTACCCACTCCAATATTATGGCCTGGAGAATTCCGTGGTCTGTATAGTCCATGGGGTCATAAAGAGTTGGACACAGCTAAGCGTCTTTCACTTTTCACGTGCTCCTCCAAAGACCAGCCTCTCTCACAGCCTGTGACCCTCAGCAGTGACTAGCCCACCCTCAGGAATAACCATATCTTAACTTCTATTTTAGACTGAAAGTTTGTGTCCCCTTCCAAGTTCATAGCTTGAAATCTAGTCCCCAATGTGATGGAATTTGCAAGTGGGCCCTTTGGAGGTGACTGAGATTAATGCCCTTATGAAACAGACCCCAGAGAGCTCCCTTGTCCCCTTTGCCACGTGATGACACAGCAAAAAGACAGCCGTTCATGAACCAGGAAGTGGGCTCTCACCAGACACTGAATCTGCCACTGCCTTGCTGTTGGACTTCCCAGCCTCGAGAAATGTGAGAAATACATGTTTGTTGCTTCTAAGCCACCCAGTCTTGTGGTTCTGTTATAGCAGCTGCAACAGACTAAGACACATGGCATCAAAGTTAGTACTGCCTGTTTCTGAACTGCATACAAATGGAATCCTGCAGAATTACACAGTAGGTACTCCTTTGTGTCCATTGCTTTTGCTCAGTTTTTTAAGATTTACCCATGTTGTTGTGAGTCTCTCATTTTGTTGCTGCATAGTCTTCCACTGCGAAGACACACCTCAGGGTGTCCATCCATTATCAGTGGATGGGCATTTAGGTTGTTCCCAGGTTGGGGCTTTTATGATTTGTGCTGCTATTTAGCATGAATGTCTTTTGGGCATTTCTGTTAGGTAAACACCTAAGGGTTGAGTTGGGGCTTTCCAGGTGGCACAGTGGTAAAGAATCCACCTGCCAATGCAAGAGACATAGAGATGTGAGTTTGATCCCTGGGTTCAGAAAATCCTGGAGGAGGGCATAGCAACCCACTCCAGTATTCTTGCCTGGAAAATTCCGTGGAGAGAGGAGCCCAGCAGGCTGCAGTCCATTGGGTCACAGAGTCAGACACGATTGCAGCAACTAAGCATGAGGGGTAGGGTTGCTGAGCTCCTGGTCATGCGAATCTACCATGAGTTTTCCAAAGTATTTATACCATTTTGCACAACTACCAGCAGCAATTTCTTGTGTTCCAGTATTGTCACTACCAAGCTTTTTCATCTAAGCCATTCTAGTGGGGCTGAGGCACATTTTTATCTTCATTTGATTTCAGTATCAACTGTTGACACCTTTTTTTTTTTTTTTTTAAACTGTGGCTTTAATTATTGCATTTCCTTTCACATGGTGGCTGAGATACTTTGATTCCAGTTTCTTTACTTTCCTTAAAATTGCTCATCCTATAGGAGATTGTTGAGGTTTTTCTTGTCTCTTCAGCTCATCTTTCATTTTCTTTCTCTGATTGTTGCTTTTTGTCACTGTTACACATACTTCACAGCCACCCTTCAGAACAAGTCCTCCTGCAACATCCACCAGAGCTCTCAGCCAGGTGGATTCTCAAGGTCTCTCAATTCAAATTCTCTCCCCTCTCTAGTCTCATTCACACTCATCCTGAGACTAGTTCCAGTTCCTTTTTTTTTTTTTCTCTTCAGCAGGTCAGGCCCTAAAAACTCTCAGATATCAAAAATTTAGGATTTGAAAATCCATGGATTTTGGTGTCCATGTAGGTCCTGGAACCAGTCCTCCGTGGGTACCAAGAAATGATTGTAGTTTAAAGTTATTGAGGATTTACTATATCTCCTCCCTGTAGCTCAGTCGGTAAAAAATCTGCCTGCAGTGCAGGAGGCCTGGGTTTGATCCCTGGGTTGGGAATGATCCCCTGGAGAAGGAAATGGCAACCTACTCCAGTATTCTTGCCTGGAGAATCCCACGGACAGAGGAGCCTGGTGGGCTGAAGAGTAGGGTGGGGACCCCTGGTGGGGTTGCGAAGAGTCGGACAGGACTGAGCAACTAACACTTTCTCTTTCTTTCTTTACTGTGCACCAGAGACGTCACAATACTCCTACACCCTCCACGAAAACTCTGCACCATACAGATGAGGAAGCTGAGGTGCAGGCAGCTTAAGCAAATTTCTCCAGCTCAGATCGTTAGTAATGGACAGAGCCAGGATGCATATTCGGGACCACTAACCCCAGAGCACATGCTCTTAGGACTTTGGCTAACTTGGCTAAAGTCAACAGCACCTGTTGTGTGTTTCACTCATCTTGCAGTTCTGTTTCGACCCTTATATCGTTGGTCATCCTTTTACTTCCATCACCATGATGTTGAGTCTTTCAGATTTCCTGTCTGATTTTGTAAGGCTAAATTTAAAGAGTGGAAATATTGACCAAAACGTAAAAACTTAAAACTTATACATGAGAAAACACCCCAGAAAGTAAAAAAGACAGATGACAAACCAGAAGAGAAGTGAAATGGATGACAAAAATTTAATGTCTTTACTATAGTGGACCCTTTTACAAATCCAGAAGTAAGAAGGCAAGCCACTGATTAGTTTTTTTTTTTTTTTAAAGAGTGACATAGAAGTAATGTGAGCAATTCACACTAGCAGAAATGACTAATTTACAAGAAGTTCTACTTCAGTGGTAATCAAATGAATGAAAATTAAAATGATTTTTCACTTTCTTTATATTCTCCTATGTTATTTATGTATTTATTTGCAAGGAGTATGTGTTAGTTTTATCCTTTTTAGAAGAAAGTCATTTCTATCTTGGGAAAACAAAAGAGTATATGTCACTGTGTCACACATTTTGGGAGGCAGTATCAGAATCTGCAGCTTGCTGGAGTCTAAAGGTTGGAGTTAGCCAGTTTCAGGGCCAAGGGCTATATTTTAAAGAAACCATTTATCATTCACTCAGTGTCGTAAAAAATACCCTCAATTTTCTGACACTGTGCTTCCTCTGTTAGTCATGTCCCAAGTCCGTCATCAGGATCTGACATACCTTGCTCTTCCCCTACTTCTCCCCAACCCCACTTTTTGTCCCCAATATAGCAGAGCTCTGCGAATGAGACTTCTTGGGATAGCAGCAATGTTACCTTTCCTACCCAGATCCCAATCAGGCTGGGCTCCTTTCTGGCCAGATGGGCCAGCCTCTAAGATAGCCTATTAAAAAGCCATGTTACTTGTTGCAACAGTTCTCCTGGTCAGAAATCTCATCTGTTACCCTTGCCCTTTCTTCTTCAAGTCCTCTCCTGACTTCTCTACTTGGAGCCATGAATTTAAACTCTCCTACCTATGGAAATCTTCAGCCCATAATACTGCCTGTGAAAGTTATGGCCACTCAGTCATGTCTGACTCTTTGCACCCCTATGGACTACACAGTCCACGGGATTCTCCAGGCTAGAATACTGGGGTGGGTAGCCATTTCCTTTTCCAGGGGATTTTCCCAACCCGGGAATCGAACCCAGGTCTCCTGCATTGCAGGTGGAGTATTTACCGGCTGAGCTACCAGGGAATACTGCTTGTGATTTACGGTTTTTAATCTTTCGTTTATTTGGCTGCACTGGGTCTTAGTGGCATCATGCAGCATCTTTTCCTTGAGGCCCATGGGCTCTAAAGTGCATGAGCTCAGTAGTTGCGAGCAGGCTTAGCTACTCTATGGCATGTGGGATCTTACTTCCCCAAACAGGGATGGAACCTGTTTCGCCTGCATTGCAAGGAGGATTCTTAATCACCGGACCACCAGGGAAGTCCCCTGAGTGTTTACTTCATGCCAGGAAATGACATATATCCTCTATTTCAGTCCTTCCAGCCATACTTTGAGTTAAATATAATCACTATTTTACTGACGAAACTAACAAGCGTCACCGATCAGAGCACAGCCAGTATTGAAAGACGCGTCTGTTTTTCTCCCAAGCTGGGGTCTTTCTCCTGTCAGCTTTTTTTTTTTTTTTTTTTTTTTTGCCAAGAGGAGCCCCTGACTGTTCTCTGCAGAGGGTTGGATTGCTACCAACAATTGCTACCTACCAAAGGTGACCTGCTTTCTCTCCTAACAGAGCTCAAGCAAGCCCTTACCAGTTTCCTCACAGTATTAGCTGCACAGATATTTGTATGATTAGACCTGCCCACTCATCTCTTCCTGAATCATTACTTTCAACACCTGTCAATCAAGTAGAGCCCAGTTAGGAAACCTTTCTTCAGGTCTCCAGGGACAGGTAGAATCAGGTCCTCTTCAAGTTTAAGTGAGAAGATACTTTGTGTTTCTCTTGGTTGAGAGACTGCAGAGACTTGGCCCTACCAAGATGTATTTGTGCTTTTAAAAGAAGAATGTATCTATTTAAGTAAATCTTTTATACAAGTGCATTTTCTAGCAGGAAGAAATTCAAAACAAGGAGAGGGGGGGCATCTGTGAATCCCTGTTTTACCAACAAGGCAGCTGAGCAGAAAATCTTTGGCTTGGCTGAGAGTCAGCCACAAAACATGAAAATGAAGCTCTTCCTTCTAATCACTGACTGTGAACTTCCTTCTCCCTGCCCCCCAACCCCGGTGCCCATCTCCTCCAGCCACGAAGCTGCCCTAAAACTCTTCCTCCCCTGTCTCTGTGCTTGTAGGATAATCATCTCTTCAGAGTGCCCTGGAGAGGGGGCTGGGACAGTGTTCCCTTCGTTCTTCCCCTCCAAAGCTGGACTCCAACCAGGCTCTCAGTGAGTCTTCTCGATGACTCAAAGTGTTGATGAGGCTACTCGCGCCATTGCAACACTGTGTGTCATTATTATTTTGAGATAAAATGTTCAGCTCTTGTTCACCAGTCTTTCCCAATTTCCACCTAGGAGATGCTCCCTAGGATATACACTCAAGTTCCCTAAAGATTTTTGACTCATACATTTGTTTAGTAAGTGTTGGAGCCAAAAGCATGTCAGGTCCTTGGGAGAAAAAGAAGAGCCCCCTACTCCATAGAAACAGGGGTTTGATTTTATGAAAAGATTTGCTTCCAATTTATTGGACTCTCCTTGACTTCTGAACTTCCAAGGCTTAAAGTGAGCCCGCATACTTGCAAGTCTTAGACAGTTGGTCATTGGTCATAAAAAATGGTGCTCCGTGGGTGAACTGGCTTCACCTGAAACCCCACCCAGATCCATACACACTGGCTTTGCACACAGTGGCCCAAGGAACAGCCTGCATTGTCCAACGGCACAAAGCCAAGTCAAGACTGCCACCTTTGGCTCCCTGACACCATCCGACAGAGCATTCATTATTTCACGTCCACACTCCATGCCTCCGGGTACCTCTGTTATTATGAGGCCCACACTCAGCAGGGCCATGCTTACTGCTTCAGCAGCTGTCCTGAGACCCAGCTGCCTGACATTCCAGACACACGTACGTGGTCTCAAAGTGTACCTTATCCATTTTTGTGTTCTGGCCCCTAGAACAGTCTCTACCACCTGGTAGGAGCTCAGCAAGTATTTGCTGAATGAAGAAGTGAAGGGCCAGAATATTGAAGTAACTCGCTTATGATATCTAGCTTCAGTTGTTCAGTTGCTTACTTATGTCCGACTCTTTGCACCCTTGTAGAATTCAGCACGCTAGGCTTCCCTGTCCTTCACCATCTCTAGGAGCTTGCTCAAACTCATGTCCATTGAGTTGGTGATGCCATCCAACCAACTCATCCTTTGCTGCCCTCTGCTCCTCTTGCCCTCAATCTTTCCTAGCATCAGGGTCTTTTCCAGTGAGTCAGTTCTTCGCATCAAGTGGCCAAATTATTGGAGCTTCAGCTTCAGCATCAGACCTTCCAATGAGTATTCAGGGTTGTTTCCTTTAGGATTGACTAGTTTGATCTCCTTGCAGTCAGACGGACTCTCAAGAGTCTTCTCCAATACCACAGTTCGAAAGCATCAATTCTTCAGCGCTCAGACTTCTTTATGGTCCAACCCTCACATTCATACACGACTACTGGAAAAACCATAACTTTGACTATATGGACCTTTGTTGGCAAAGTAATGTCTCTGATTTTTAATACCCTGTCTAGGTGTGTCATAACTTTTCTTCCAAGGAGCAAGCATCTTTTAATTTCATGGCTGCAGTCACCATCTGAAGTGATTCTGGAGCCCAGGAAAATAAAGTCTGTCACTGTTTCCATTGTTTCCCCATCTATTTCCCATGAAGTGATGGGACTAGATGCCATGATCTACATTTTCTGAATGTTGAGTTTTAAGCCAGCTTTTTCGCTCTCCTCTTTCACCTTCATCAAGAGGCTCCTTAGCGCCTCTTCACTTTGTGCCATAAGGGTGGTGTCATCTGCATATCAGAGATTATTGATATTTCTCCTGGCAGTCTTGATCCCAGCTTGTGCTTCATCCAGCCTGGCATTTTGCAGGATGTACTCTGCATAGAAGTTAAATAAGCAGGGTGACACTATATCAAGTTTAGAAGAGAACTAGACAAGACTCTGGGTCAAGTCCAATATCATGCTCATTCATCTCTATGACCTCAGGCTCTATTACAAGAGCCTCCTGCAAAAAAGAAAAATAAAATGAATGAGAGCAAGGGAAGGAGGAGAGGATATAAAAAAGGAAACATAAGAAATAAAATCTGGGGGTGAATTTATAGGTGGCAGAACAGCAAGCCAAGAGTTGACATTTTCTTGGGTCATAGGTGGTCTGCTCCAAGGCAGATACTTTGTATTAATGGTTAAATGGTACTGTCGCCCAAATTCTTACATCTGAAACAAGTCTGGAAAAACATTTGACTGCAGCCATAGTGAAAGTGGCTCAGGATGCATATTTATGAGATTGAAATATGGCTATTTAAAAAATCTGCCTGCAGTGCAGGAGACCAAGTTGGATCCCTTGGTCGGGAAGATTCCCCTGGAGAAGAAAATGGCAACCCACTCCAGTATTCTTGCCTGGGAAATCCCACAGAAAAAGGAGTCTGGCAGGCTACAGTCCATGGGGTCAAAAAGAGTTGGACATGACTTAGCAACTAAACAACAGCAATCGCTTACCCCACCTCCAAATATCAAGCTTTGTTTTTGTTTTAAATCTCACTTAAGAGATAAATAAGGGGACTTCCTTGGTGGTCCAGTGGTTGAGAATCTGCATTCCAATGCAGGGGATGTGAGTTCAATCTCTGGTCAGGGAACTAAGATCCCATATGCCCTGGGGCAACTGAGCCCACAGTCTCACTAGGCAACTAAGCCCGAGTGCCATAGAACCCATGCTTTGCAACAAGAGAAGTCTGTATGCTACAAAGGCCCAGCACAACCATTAAAGATAAATAAAATATTTTCCTAATTATCCCAGCCAAGTAGATGTCCCCTAAGAATTTGGAATTGTTTTGGCTGCTGTTACTTTAAATAGCTTAAGTGATGCAAGCATATTCAGTATCATTTATTTTGATTTAATTAGTATGGATCAATTAAGAGAAATTCCAGTAAGAAAATGTTTTTCAGATTATGACTTAGATGTGCATTTTTCTTTTCCCCACAAGGTATTGACTGATGAAGATTAGGGAAGAAAAGTATCCTAAGAGGAGACTTCTTTGCATTAGCTGTATGTATGTTAAGACTAAAGGCCTGAGGCAGAGGACTGGAGTAATGAGAAAAGGATGACAAGGCAAATTTAGGCATGCTGTCAAAGAGCCCAATTAAGTGGTTTTGGAAATTATCATTAATTCTTTTACTTAATTGGGAAAAATTTATACAGAAAGCTATAAAGAGATCAATATTTCCTGTCATTTGAAAATAACTTCAGCTAAGGTTTTAGTACATACTTATGCCAAGTTAGCTTTTGGTGCATTTTTAAGTAATCTCAAATTATTAAAAAATATAAAGAGGTAATAAGGGACCTGGGGAAGGATGACTAGGGAGTAGAAGTAGGAGAGAAATTTTTCATTGTGTAAACACTATTATGCATCCTTTAAAGCTTGTCTTTTTTGAATGTATCTCCAATTGGAGAAAGCAATGGCACCCCGCTCCAGTACTCTTGCCTGGAAAAATCCCATGGACGGAGAAGCCTGGAAGGCTGCAGTCCATGGGGTTGCAACTGAGCGACTTCACTTTCACTTTTCACTTTCTTGCATTGGAGAAGGAAATGGCAACCCACTCCAGGGTTCTTGCCTGGAGAATCCCAGGGACAGGGGAGCCTGGTGGGCTGCTGTCTATGGGGTCACACAGAGTTGGACACGACTGAAGTGACTTAGCAGCAGCAGCAGCAGCCTATCAAAAATAAATCAAATTTAAATTTAAAATCAAGATTTAAAAATATTTTTAATATAAATTAATTTTAATTGGACGTTAATTACTTTACAGTATTGTATTGGTTTTGCCATACATCAACATGAATCCGCCACAGGTATACACGTGTTCCGCATCCTGAACCCCCCCTCCCTCCTCCCTCCCCATACCATTCCAGTGGGTTATCCCAGTGCACCAGCCCCAAGCATCCTGTATCCTGCATCAAACCTGGACTAGTGATTCGTTTCTTACATGATATTATACATGTTTCAATGCCATTCTCCCAAATCATCCCACCCTCTCCCTCTCCCACAGAGTCCAAAAGACTGTTCTATACATCTGTGTCTCTTTTGCTGTCTCACATACAGGGTTATCGTTACCATCTTTCTAAATTCCATATATATGCGTTAATATACTGTATTGGTGTTTTTCTTTCTGGCTTACTTCACTCTGTATAATCGGCTCCAGTTTCATCCACCTCATTAGTACTGATTCAAATGTGTTCTTTTTAATGGCTGAGTAATACTCCATCGTGTATATGTACCACAGCTTTCTTATCCATTCATCTGCTGATGGACATCTAGGTTCAGTGTCCTGAGTATTATAAACAGTGCTGCCATGAACATTGGGGTACATGTGTCTCTTTCAATTCTGGTTTCCTCGGTGTGTATGCCCAGCAGTGGGATTGCTGGGTCATAAGGCAGTTCTATTTCCAGTTTTTAAAGGAATCTCCACACTGTTCTCCATAGTGGCTGTACTAGTTTGGATTCCCACCAACAGTGTAAGAGGGTTCCCTTTTCTCCACATCTTCTCCAGCATTTATTGCTTGTAGACTTTTGGATCGCAGTCATTCTGACTGGTGTGAAATGGTACCTCATTGTGGTTTTGATTTGCATTCCTCTGATAATGAATGATGTTGAGCATCTTTTCATGCGTTTGTTAGCCATCCGTATGTCTTCTTTGGAGAAATGTCTATTTAGTTCTTTGGCCCATTTTTTGATTGGGTTGTTTATTTTTCTGGAGTTGAGCTGCAGGAGTTGCTTATATATTTTTGAGATTATATATTTTGAGATTTTGTTTGTCAGTTGCTTCATTTGCTATTATTTTCTCCCATTCTGAAGCCCGTCTTTTCACCTTGCTTATATTTTCCTTTGTTGTGCAGAAGTTTTTAAGTTTAATTAGATCCCATTTGTTTATTTTTGCTTTATTTCCAATATTCTGGGAGGTGGGTTATAGAGGATCCTGCTGTGATGTATGTCGGAGAGTATTTTGCCTATGTTCTCCTCTAGGAGTTTCATAATTTCTGGTCTTACATTTAGATCTTTAACCCATTTTGAGTTTATTTTTGTGTGTGGTGTTAGAAAGTTGTCTAGTTTCATTCTTTTACAAGTGGTTGACCAGTTTTCCCAGCACCACCTGTTAAAGAGATTTTCTTTTCTCCATTGTATATTCTTGCCTCCTTTGTCAAAGATAAGGTGTCCATAGGTGCGTGGATTTATCTCTGGGCTTTCTATTTGGTTCCATTGATCTATATTTCTGTCTCTGTGCCAGTACCATACTGTCGTGATGACTGTGGCTTTGTAGTAGAGCCTGAAGTCAGGCAGGTTGAGCCCTCCAGTTCCATTCTTCTTTCTCAAGATTGCTTTGGCTATTCGAGGTTTTTTGTATTTCCATACAAATTGTAAAATTATTTGTTCTAGCGCTGTGAAAAATAACATTGGTGGCTTGATAGGGATAAAATATAGGGACAGAGTAGTTTTAGATTCAAGTAGAATAGGGGTTTTTTCCACAGAAATTACAATAATAAATGTGTTTTTATAACCGTAAATGTATCCGGTTATTGCCAGCTTAAAAAAAAAGGGGGGGAGAATCAAAAAGTACAAAACAAACAGACTTTTCCTTCCTTGCCATTACTTCGTGTGTTCAGTATCCTCTGTTTTCCTATCACTGCTGCTATGCAGGGCTGCTTATAGCCCAGTCTATAGAAACTAGGTTATATACAACTTCTTTCATTTTATGAATGCTGTAACTATAGGAGAACTCATTTTCCATATTATTTCTTCAAATGTTTTTCAAGTATGTGTACACACATTTTACATAGAAATTTTGTTTTGTTTTTACCAGAAAAAAAATGATATCATAATAAACATACTACTTTAGACATTTTGGTGGGGGAGTGGGGGAGCAGGGTGCTTCCCTGGTGGCTCAGACGGTAAAGAATCTGCCTGCAATGTGGGAGACTTGGGCTCAATCCCTGGGTCCAGAAGATCCCCTGGAGAAGGGGATGGCTATCCACTCCAGTATGCTTGCCTGGAAAATTCCACAGATAAAGGAGCCTGGATCCATGGAGTCTCAAAGACTCAGACATGACTGAGCAACTAACACTTTTAGACATTTTTTAAACTGAGTGATACGTTCTAAACTCTTTCACACTAAGCAACATCGGTCTTCCTTATCATTTTAATTCATCACATTCTACTTTATCTACGATAAAAATTTAATGAAACCCTTAGATATTTATGGTCTTTGAACAAATGAACACTTCAAGAATTTGCTTTTCTTTATTAAAAAAGGCCATGCTAGTCTTTTCAGTATCTTTACAATGTTAGCATATAAACTATTAAAATGAGTGTGATTCTGTTATCATTTAAAGACAGACACAAAGATCAGTGAAGGCTGAGATTTCTATAGGCCAAAGCAACCCTAGGAGGTATTGCCTTTGCTGAGGCTATAACAAACCCAGAAGTAACTGAAGGCCACACAAGGTTTCAAATCCACCCACTGAAGGGAGAATTTGTGTATCAATTGGCATTCTCAGATCTGCTAGAAATTAAATCATTTCCTTGGATGGGGATTTCATTCTATTCTATTAAAGCTTTTTTTTCTTTTAGTAAAGAGCAAGGCACAGTGTTAAGGAAGAGGAATACAAACTAAACTGAGTCACTCTAATTGTTCAGGACACTAGCAGTCCAGTAGGGAAATATGTAGACATAAGACATACTTAAATAAGTACTATGCAAAGAAGACTTCTAAGTAAGACAAAATAAAAGTGTTCTAAGAAACATAGACAGCATATTAAAAAGCAGAAACATTACTTTGTTGACCAGGGTCTGTCTAGTCAAAGCTACGGTTTTTCCAGTAGTCATGTATGGATGTTAGAGTTGGACCATAAACAAAGCTGAGCACCAAAGAACTGATTCTTTTGAACTGTGGCACTGGAGAAGACTCTTGAGAGTCCCTTGGACTGAAAGGATATCAAACAAGTCAATCCTAAAGGAAATCAGTTCTGAATATTCATTGGAAGGACTGATGCTGAAGCTGAAACTCCAATACTTTGGCCACCTGATGTGAAGATCTGACTTATTGGAAAAGACACTGATGCTAGGAAAGATTGAAGCCAGGAGCAGTAGGGGACCATAGAGGATGAGAGGGTTGGATGGCATTACTGACTCAATGGACATGAGTTTGAGCAAGCTCTGGAAGTTGGTGATGGACAGAGAAGCCTGGCCTGCTGCAGTCCATAGGGTCGCAAAGAGTCGGGTTGGACATGACTGAGCGACTGAACTGAACTGAAGAAACATAGAAGAGCAGGTTAAATTGGGCTGGGAAAGGTAGCATTGGAGTTGCTTTTATATGAGTCAGTGGGTGGGATTGACATAAACACACTATTGATATTATGTATAAAACACACAACCAACAAAAACCTACTATATAGCAAAGGGAACTCTACTCAGTGCTCTGTGCCAACCTAAATGGGAAGGAAATCCAAAATAAAGGGGCTATATGTATATGTATAGCTGATTCGTTTTTCTGTACAGTAGAAACTAACACATCAGTGCAATTATACTCCAATAAAATTTTTTAAAAGCCGATGAGTTTGCAGGAGAAGAGAGAAGACAAGAGCTGTTGACATAGGCTTGATTCAAGCTGCTCCAAGCTATAGAGCCCCCCTCATGTTCTCACTCTGCCCTTTTCAACTCTCTCTTCTTGCTACATTTCTGGGTACCCCCAAGGATCTTCAGACTTTATAAACCAGCCATGCAGAGCCTTGCATTTCAATAAGAAGCAAAATGCTGAGTAATAACATGAAGTCAATCCATTGCTTGCCAAGAGCTGGGAGGCGTGGATGGTTTCCCAATCTTAAAGAGATAGAAGGATGCTAAAGCCAGCCTCCCGCAGGAAAACCTGGGTGGATTTACTGACACAGTAAATGTTATGCAATTTGGGTCGGTACACATCCCTGCGATCACTATGGGTCACTCCCAGATCAGATGAGCTAACTGAAGCTTTCAATTACTTTGCCTTTTTTTCCCATGACAGACTAGCATCCCACGAATGGCTTACTTTTGTGAAGAATCTGTCATGCACTGCAGAACACAGATATTGTTCAGTCAGTCCTGGGTCAAAGAGAAAAAGTTGAAGAAATTTAAACAGGAAATGACTCAGCTACAAAGAATTCAAAAGTATAAGTGAGTGAAACAAGCCAGGCACAAATGATGAGTCCTAGGTGTCCTAGTAACACCAGGTAAAACACTGGAGTAAACTCTTGAGAGTCACTTTAACAGCAAGGAGGTCAAACCAGTCAATCCTAAAGGAAATCAGCTCTGAACATTCACTGGAAATACTGATGCTGAAGCTCCAATACTTTGGTCCCTGTTCTAAACAGCCAACTCATTGGAAAAGACCCTGATTCTGGGAAAGATTGAGGGCAGGAGGAGAAGAGGATGACAGAGAATGAGATGGATGGCATCATTGATTCAGTGGACGTGAAATTGAGCAAACTCCAGGAGCTGGTGAGGGACTGGGAAGCCTGGTGTGCTACAGTCCATGGGGTCACAGAGTTGGATAGGACTTGGCAACTGAACAACAAATAACAACAGAGCCCACCGCCAGCTCAAATGGGTGGAATCCAGGCTGATGAAATGTTTCAGAACTCCAAGGAGGCCACTCCTGAATTCATCACACACATGTCACAGGTTTTCCACCAGCTCAACTCTTATTCAACATCCTGAGGCCTTTTGTCCAATCTCGCATGTCTGACCAATCACATGTTCTAGGAACACATATATGTGTAGGGGTGACTTCAGAATCTATAACTGAAATGAACAGAGTAATCAGAATTCAGACAGAGCAACCCAAGCAAGTCTGGGGCCAACTCAGGAATTTCTTAATTTAATCTTCCCTTACAATTTTCAATCAAAAATACAAAACATGAATATAAAAATAATATCTACCCTTGATGGAAAATTTGGAAAAACAGAAATGTAAAATATAGGAAAAAATACAAGTTCACCACTGACATATATTGGGTGTATTTTCGTTCTCTGTTCTCTGCTCACCCGAATATATAAAATTGAGATCATATTATATATATATAATTTTAAGTTAATTTTAGCTAACTTTATACTACAGTCATTTCCCATGTTATTAAGCATTGAATTTAATGGCTGTATAATACTCCATCCTACAGGTAAATGACAATCTATTTAAACATTCTTCTTATTGGAGCACTTAGATTGTTTCCAGTTATCTTTTCTTTTCATTTGTTTTTGTGGGAGTTTTGCTTTGGTTTCTTTTCCTTTTTTTCTTTTTCTTTTTTTTTTTTTGAGGTAATGCTGTGATGAGTATTTGTACATGTATTTTACTACAATTAAATTTATTTTCTAAGGATTTGAGCCAATAATTTGAGAATTATTGAATCAAATAGTACTCTCAATTTCTTTTCAAGGTATAAACAGCCAAACCATGCTGTATGAGCAAATTTATTACAGTGTCTGAACATGCAACCAAGGTCTTTGAATCGCTGTGGGTGAGTCAGGTTGTTCAAAGCCACACTCAGTAACATTATTTTGGGCATTTCACCTGTATTCCCTTGAAATTCCTCACACCCGGCCCCCGGCCCCAGTCTAACCAGTGCTGTCTCTGATCTTTTTCACTTGAAGAGTTTGAAAACTGTTGAACGCAATGGTTCCTTCTTCTTCCCAGGCATTTTACTTCCAAACGATTTGAAGAAGCAGGTTCTCTGAGTGGTGAGACTAAATTCTCTATTAACCTATTTTACCCATCTGCCTGCCTCTACACACACACACATATATATATGTCTTCTCTTCTGTAAATATCATATACAGGTTGTCAACACCCAAGCTTACCTCTCCAGCCCGAATTTCTCCCCTATCGAGTTGCCAACATGGCATCTCTATTCAGATGTCTAATAATTATCTCAAACTTAGTATGTCTAATATCAAATTGCTGAACTTTCCCAAACCAGCTCTCGCTGTAGTCTTCTGTATGTAAGTTAGTGGCAAAACCACCTTTCTCTTTTTCATGCTAAAAACCTTGCAGTTCATCTCCATGCCTCTTTGACTCTCACACCCCACATCCAGTTCATCAGCAAATATCAATATCGTTTCTCACTGAATTATTGCCATAATCTCCTTACTGGTTTCACTGCTTTTCAGCCTCTCAATACAATAGTCAGAATGGTCCTATTAAAACATACATCAAATCATGTGACCTCTATGTGCAACTCCACCAAAGACTTTTGTTTCACTTAGAGTGAAAAATAATGTCCTTATAATGGCTAGATACAATCTTCCCCTCCCTCCCTTCACAGCCATTTCACTGTATGTTTTACTCTCATCTCTTCTATGGAGATGGAGACGACAATGGCAGCCCACTCTAGTACTCTTGCCTGGAAAGTCCCATGGATGGAGGAGCCTGGGAGGCTGCAGTCCATGGGATCGTGAAGAATCGGACACGAGTGAGCGACTTCACTTTCACTTTTCACGTTCATGCATTGAAGAAGGAAATGGTAACCCACTCCAGTGTTCTTGCCTGGAGAATCCCAGGGACGGGGAAGCCTGGTGGGCTGCCGTCTCAGGGTTGCACAGAGTCGGACACAACTGACGCGACTTAGCAGCAGCAGCAGCGTCTCTGCGATTGTCTTTGCTGTAGCCGCACTGGCCTTCTTGCTCTTCTAAGAACAGGTGCTTTCCTTCTTCTGGGTTTAAACCTGTGCTTTCATGCTCCTCTCAGATCTCTGCACTGCTTACTCCCTACTTCCTTCAAGTCTTTACTGGTTTATCTTCTTATTAGACCTTTCCTAATCATTAAATGTTAAATATGAAACTCCTGTTCCAGCACTCCAGATCTCTTTTTCTACCTTATTTATCTCCATCACACTTACCACTTATCAATAGGCTGTATTCATTTGATTTATTGCCTGTCTCCCCACCAAAGGCAAGCTCAGTCCTTTGCAATAAAAGATGAGTCAGGACAGTGGAGCACTGGTCCTGAGGCCTGGCCATGCACCTGGGATGAGGACAGAGGGGACCACCCTCCAACCCTCACCGTGAGGCACAGATGATCCCAGAAAGTCACACACCCAGACCAGCCCCAGGGTGGCTTCACAAGCTGTCTGTTTCAATGAAAGCTAGCTAGGGCAATCATACATTCTGGTTTGTCCTGTTGGCCAGGGCAATTATTTTTAGTGCTCCCTATTGTTCTCAAAAGTGTCCCCAGTTCAGTTCAGTTCAGTTGCTCAGTTGTGTCCGACTCTTTGAGACCCCATAGGCTGCAGAACGGCAGGCTTTCCTGTCCATCACCAACTCCCAGAGCTTGCTCAAACTCATGTTCCCATTGGTTGATAAATTACATAGTCACTGTATCAATTATCCATTGCATGTTTATTACTATATCCTTAGTGCCTCAGTTAGTGCCTAGCAAATAGTTTGAAGCATCTAACATACTTGCTGAGTAAAGTAAAAGCAAACTATGAAAAAGTATTGGTAAGGACTTCTGGGTCTTGATCATGAGAAAGCCATAGACATCGAAATGCCCCCATTCAATATTTCTGATTCCTATCACAGAATCAGGGCCAAAAGTACACACAATCAGAATTATTGCAGGTCAAGCAAACCAGACTTAATATCTTCTAGTTAATTCTTAGATTTCTTTGTGGATTTCACACATGACAGGAATTTTTAAAACTTCTGTACAGTAAAGCAAATTATAACGTTTTGAAAAAACATTTTGGGGGAGTTTCTCAGCATTTCTACTTGATCACAGAATGCGGAGAGGGTTTCTGAAAATGAAACCAGTATAAAAGGAAGAAGGACTAAAAATAACATGGAATTGTGTGGCTTCTAAATTGCTAAGCATCTTACAATATAGTCAAATAATAGTATTCTGATTATAACTATATTAAAATTGAGGTTAAGAGAATAACTTCTTCAAACCCACACAGGTAGTCAATGGAATACTTAGAATTCTTCTCACTAGCTCCCCAATATAGAGCTCAAAATCTGTCACTAATATTTCAACTGATTAAATGACTTAGGAGAAATCATCTACTATTTCTGTCTTGGTTATTTGCAAAACAACGTACATTCACTGTAGACACATACCTTAGAGTGAATCAGAGTGATGACCTCAGTCTTTCTGGCTCTTATTCATTTCTCAGTCCTTTCAGCAAAAAAGAAAATGTTCCAAATGACCAAGTCCTTGTGGCTCTTGTGTTTCTCATTCAAATCTTTAAACCTTCAAGTTAAACCACCACCACCACCACAACACAAAGCCTCCTGGAACATTTTCCCAAGTGGAACAAAGAGTCTAGCTGGGTGAGGGCGTCAGGCAAAGCTAGAAATGGAACTCCTTGCTGGCTATCCATGTGAAGAACTTTGTTTAAGGGAGCCCCATGTTGCCAGCACAGTCGTTTGTCGAGGACAATAGCTGCTGGCACAGCATTAATATGTGAAGATTGGGAGAACTGCCAGTGAAAGCAAACTCTTTTGTGGTGTGTGCTATGTTGTTTCGGGGCATCTGCCGAAGTTCATCACTGATGACTATCTGAACACTGCCTTTCACTGATCATCCACCAAACGGGCCACTCAGCAAATTGGAGGATGAATTTCTAGGGAAAGGCCACATAGCATAATGGGGCAAAAAAGAGATTAGAGGTGAGGAGATCTTAATATTAATTCCAGTATTGTGACAGATACCTCCTTTAACTGACCTGGGCCCCATTTTCCTTTTCACTTACTCATCCAGTCACCCATCTAGACATCCAACAGGCATTTATCAGATGCCAGCTTGTTTTTAAGGGATTGGGTCAGATGATGTGAGTATTTCATGTTGCTGCTTTCTGTGTATGGGGGATAATAGTAGTCTCAGCTACCTCAATGTGATGTAATGAAGAGGAAAATCCAGTTGTTGCAGTAATAAAAATGGAAATAATTGTGTTTGTTTTGCCTACTCCGTGGATTTAATTTGAGAGTCACGATAATGATGGGAGTATACTTTATGAACTGAAAGCATTATAGAAATGTGTAGGAAAACAGGTACTTTGAGTAAGATGAAATTTATACCATTATTGAATATTAGTGAGAGAGAGAGAGAAAGAATGACTCTAGAAACTAATGAGATATAGTGCCATTTTTCTTATTTGTGTGAGAACAAGACTTCTAAAACTAAACATAGAAGTTACTTTAGATAATTGCCTTTATAATTCTTCTAAGAAAATACACAATAATAACCAAGCCTGTGGTTCAAACTATACTCTTGTACTATACTGACTGAGTGGTTTTAGGTGTTCAACCTCTATGTGTGTGTGTGTGTGTTGACTCTTTGCAACCCTGTGGACTGTAGCCCGCCAGGCTCCTCTGTCCAAGGGATTTTCCAGGCAGGAATACTGGAGTGGGTTGCCACTTCTTCCTCCAGGAGATCTTCCTGACCCAGGGATAGAACTTATGCCTCAAGGGTCTCCTGCATTGGCAGGTGGATTCTTTACCACTGAGTCACCTGGGGAGCAAAACTGGGAGTAGGAATTTTTTCTTGCTAATGTATCAGTTAGGGTTAGGTTTTGCTGCACATTTAAAAAAAAAAAAAAGAAAAGAAAACCACTTCCAGTGCCTAAAGCAATAACCAAGATAGAAATATTAAATGGTTTCTCCTAAGCCATCTAATTAGTTGAAATATTAGGAACAGATTCTAAGTTCTATATAGGGGAGCTAGTGAGAAGAAATTCTAAGTATTCCACTTACTACCTATGTGGATTTGAAGAAGTTATTCTCTTAACCTCAATTTTAATATAGTCATAATTGGAATACTATTACAATTCCTAAACTAACTTTCTCTATTATCTCAGCATGTCTTTTATTATTAAGGCCATCTCACGGCTGTAAAATTTCAATGATCACATCTGCGTTGCAGATAAAAGAAGGAAAAGCAGAAGGGACCCCTCCTTGCAGAGCAGCCTTTCTGGACTTCACAGCTAGTAATGACGCTTTTCTCTCATTGATAGAAAATAGTCACATGGCCACATTTAGCCACAAGGGAGGCTGGGAAATGTAATTTTCCATAGAGACCTTGTACCTGGCTAAAAATTGGGGTTGTGTTAAAGAGGAAGGGAAAATTGGCTATGAGGGTAGTCAACTAGCAGTCTCTGCCACACAAAATGGTAATAAAATAAAGTCAATGGAAAGAATTCCTTCAATTTAAAATTTTCCTCCATAAATGTTCCATATTCTTTTTGTTTTGCTAATATTACCATCTCCATAATAGAACACAATACATCTGATTAAGTAGAAAAGAAAACACTTTTTATGGTAACTTCAGTATTTGTATTTCATTTTACTCTGCAAAAGCAACATAAGGGACTTCCCTGGTGATTCAGTTGCTAAGAATCCATGCTCACAATGCAGGGAGCCCAGGTTCGATCCCTGATCAGGGCACTAGATCCCACTTGCTGTAACTAAAAGACACTGCTTGCCACAACTAGATCTGGTGTAGCCAAATTTAAAAAAAAAGAAAAAAAAAGCAACATGGTTTTCAGGTGCTTCATCACATGATTATATTTGAGCCCCACTCAGTTCAGTTCAGTTCAGTCACTCAGTCATGTCCGACTCTTTACAACCCCATGAATCACAGCACGCCAGGCCTCCCTATCCATTACCAACTCTCGGAGGTTACTCAAACTCATGTCCATTGAGTCAGTGATACCATCCAACCATCTTGTCTTCTTGTCGTCCCCTTCTCCTCCTGCCTTCAATCTTTCCCAACATCAGGGTCTTTTCAAATGAGTCAGCTCATTGCATCAGGTGGCCAAAATATTGGAGTTTCAGCTTCAACATCAGTCCTTCCAATGAACGCCCAGGACTGATTTCCTTTAGGATGGACTGGTTGGATCTCCTTGCAGTCCATGAGCCCCATTAATCCAAATCAAAGGGCTTCCCAGGTGGCGCTCATGGAAAAACTTGCCTGCCAAAGCAGAAGACGTAAGAGATGCAGGTTCAATCCCTGGGTCAGGAAGATCCCCTGGAGAAGGGAATGGCTACCCACTCCAGTATTCTTGCCTGGAAAACCCCATGGACAGAGGAGTCCTGAAACCAGGCCCCGAGAATACTACAAATGTTTCTGGACTGAGGCTGTTATAAGATGAGAGCTGGCAGGACTCCTGCAGACACTAAAATTCTTGAATGCTCAAGCCTTTCATATACAACGGCATGGCTGCACAAAACCTATGTACACCCTGTCATACTTTAAATCATCTCGTGATTACATGTAACCCCTAGCACAGTACAAATTCTAAGTAGATAGTTACCCTTGCTCGCTGCTCAGTTGCTAAGTTGTGTGATTCTGAGATCCCGTGGACTGTAGCCCATCAGGCTTCTCTGTCCATAGGATTTCCCAGGCAGGATACTGGAATGAGTTGCCATTTCCTCCTCCAGGGAATCCTTCTGACCCAGGCATGGAATCTGTGTCTCCTGTATTGGCATATAGATTCTTTACCACTGTCCCACCTGGGAAGCCCAAATAGTTGCCATCAGACAGCAAAGAGAAGTTTTGCTTTTTGGAATTTTACTTTCTGGAATTTTTTTTTTTTTAATATATTTCCTCAGAATAGTTGAATCCATGGATGCAGAACCGCGAATATGGAGGGCTGACTAGACTATACTAAAAAGCATACTGACATGAAAACCAGCATAAAACAAGGCATCTCTGAATGTTTTTCAGCCCAGAAGAATGTCCTTCCACTGTGGCCACAGCGTGCGCATCTTTTGACATGTGTCCTCAAATTCCTGCCAACATGGTGGTGCTCTGAGTAAAATCCCCTTAAGTGTTTCACGTTGAGCTGATCCATTATGTGTATTTGGGTTTATTTAAACTTTCTGTTTACTTAGTATTTGCCTTAAGACCTTAAATAACTCCAAGCAACAATGCCTGAGAAGATCATTTCCTAACCCAAGGAGCATGGCAAACCAACTGGGTGATGAAAGAGCAGAGGAGCCTCCCAAACTGTCCGGATTGTTTGAGGAGTGTCCTCTGCACACCACCACACTGGGATGGCAGCCAAATGTGGAACATAAGCTCTGGACTTCAAAGCAAAGTTTCTATTTCTTTTGAAGCAATTATCACTATTATGATATAAGCTTAAATTCAACCCAATCTGGGCCTTGCTGGCAGTAGTATAATTCCTGGATGAAGTCAGGTTTGCAGAAATTTGAAAAATCTAATACTTTATGTGACTCTGGACAGGTCATTTAACCACACCAAATTGTTGTTATTTTATGAATAACAATAATAGTTACATTAGATTATTAACACAGTAATCCCCACAAGGTATTACAATACTAATAAACAAATGTAAGAAAAATGACTTTTGATCATCTCCTATTTGGCCAAAGAATTTTTGTCACTTACTAGGACAGTTTTGGCAAAAGTTTCAGTTGAAGAGTCAATAAGTTATTCTATTAGAGATTACAGAGAACTGAACTCTATGTAATATCCTAGCTGGCTTTAGTGTCCTACCACTCAAGATCTTACTGTCTTTAGACTTTTCTTCTTGCTCCTTAAATCTGGGCATTTTACCACCCATTGTTTCTCTCTCTGAAGATTGACCAAAAAAAATAACAGCAATTCTGATAAATAGAGCAAATGTAAATGGAAATGAGCCAAACGGAGCTCTGGTATATTCAGTAGAAAATCATATATTGATCAAATGCACTGTAACTTGGGAGGCAAAATAGAATGGTACCCTAGAACATAGGCTCTGGAGTCAAGAGTGGGAAATTGTTGCCTTGAAATTACTCTGTCCTGGCCACTTGACCTTCAACGAATCATACAGCCTCAGAGACTTCATCTAGAAACCATAAGTGGTAATAATACCTACCGTCTAAGATTTGTGAGAATTCAGTGATTATTACCCATATTGTGAGCATGAAAGAATTTCAATCTAAAATAGAACTGAAGGATATAAAATGAAGACCTTCATGCATATGCCCTCTAGGAAGGCAAACTTTAAAAACTAAGAGACTGATTTCCATAAATGCCTGATTTACAGTAAAACATAGTATCAGAATTGTCTCAAACAGGGGTGGGGTGGGATGGGGTTGATCAGCAGTACCTCTTCTCAAACTTGGGAAGTTTTGCTACAGGTATGAACAGATGAAGGGATCAGGTTCGTCTCACCAAGTGGACTGAACTGAGCTTTGTGGGACTGAACTGACTTTTGTCTGCTTGTGAAGTTTTCAAGGCTGGCCTCTTCTTGTTTTTGATCCCTGACTGACTGTAACTGAACTCTCCCCTCTTTACATAGCTACCCCAGACCCTCAACAGATTCTCCAATTGCTCACTACACCTTGGTTGTCTCAACTTGCGATTCCTCTGCACTTCCTAAACAAACTCATTTTTTGAGCTTGCTTCAGTTTATCTCTTTATTGAAGTCAGCATCGGCAAAGTACTAAATGCTACCTATTATATTAAGTGATGCTCTTATGAAATAGCTCTATAGGTTTCCCTTATAGTTCAGTCGGTGCAGGAGACCAGGGTTTGATTCCTGGGTTGAGAAGATCCCCTGGAGAAGGAAATGGCCACCCACTCCAGTATACTTGCCTGGAGAATCCCATGGAAACCCTGGCAGGCTACAATCCATGGGGTAGCAAGAGTCAGACACGACTTAACGACCAAACCACCACCACCATCAACAACAAAAGAATTCCCCTAAGTTGAAGGTCCATTTAGTTCAAGCAATATTTTTTTTTTTAATTTCTTTTAAATGTGGACCTGTTTTGAAGTCTTTTATTGAATTTGTTATAATATTGCCTCTGCTTTTTTTTTTTTTATGTTTTGGTGTTTTGGCTACGAGGCATGTGGGATCTTAGCTTCTGGACCAGGGACTAAACCTGCATCCTCTGCATTAGAAAGTCTTAACCACTGGACCACCAGGGAAGTCCCTCAAGCAGTGTTTGATCCCATGCAAATTTAGTACAATAAGACACTCCTGGAATGACTGGAACAGGACCAAGTCTGAGACTTCATTATCTGTCTCAACGCGTTCTTTAGTCCACAGTTCACTCGCTACCTTTCTGTCGTCCTCTTCCGTTGTCTTTAACACCCATGTGGCTTTGAGGCTTTTTGCCATTCCCAAGTTACAGTTCAGTTTCATCAGAGCTCCTGTTTCCTGTTTTGTCCCTGTCTGGGCTGCTTGTTTTGTGCCTCAAGCTCCTTCCCCTTCCTCTTCAGAGACTACCAGCAACATTTCCAGCAGGGACGGGCAATGCCACCAGCTTCTCCTGCTGCAGCTTTTCCTCTCTCTTTCTTTTTCTTTTTTTAACCTCCTTTGAACCTTCCTAAGCTTCCTGTAATGACTACATCTCTGTTTCAGCTATTTCAGTACTCCTGTGGCTTTAGATTTTGATCCGGATTCATGTCTTCTAGCCGAAACCATCCAAACAAGTAGTTTGAGGTTTTTGCTGGCAGGTAATTTGCATTTGTTTACATGGACAGCAACTCCTAATTTAGATGTCAAGAGATTTCTGGAGGGGAGGAGTGACCTCCCAGATTACCTTTCTCTTGTTACCACTGAGCTGTGTTATTAGTAGGGATGGGCTGTTTTGTTCTATGACTCAACTTCGCTCCTTGTAATTCTAAATAACTACTGCTAAATCAGGAGAATTAGGAGAGTCTTTCAGGAGGGTTAATGAAGAGTTAACAAAGATCAACCATAGATACAGCTGTATTCCTATGACTTGACGTACCTAAATCAATATGAATGATTGCATACACAAATATAAACACACATTATTCCTTTATAATCTTCTGGCATCTTTTCTGCAAAGAAGATATGAATTCAAATTGAATATGAACAAAATAACTCGGCTGCCATGGCAAATAACAGGTGATGTCTTCTGCTTCTTTTCTTTTTCTTTCATTCTTTTTTTAAATTTTATTTTTGGTCATCACTGGTTAAGTGAAGAGCAAAAAAGCCCAAAATATTTCTCAAGCTGCTGTCAAATGATTGAACTCTTAGATGTGTATTCATTCATTCAACGAATACTTATCAAACACCTACTATGCTACAAGTGCTCACAACATGTGCGTGTGTGCTAAGTTGCTTCGGTTGTGTTCAACTCTTTGCAACTATGAACGGTAGCCCACCAGGCTTCTCTATCCTTGGGGATTCTCCAGGCAAGAATACTGGAGTGGGTTGCCATGCCCTCCTCCAGGGCTCACAATACAACTATTTACAAAACAGATCACATGCCATCCAGAACCTTGTGTTCAGTTGTGTAATTATCTTTCAGGATCAGCCATCCTGCTCATCTGATCAAAATCCAGTGTGCTTTAAGATTCCATGGGGCAGAGGGTTGAGGCAAGAGCAGAGAGTGGAGTCTATCACATGACCCATCGTGTGGTTTCCTAACAAGCCAAATGCAACACAGACTGGGGTGTTGCTCACTCTTCCTTCCTGTTTCTGTCGCTCAGAACTCACAGAGACACATGAAGAGCTAGATATTTCATTTCCTACCAACCTTAGACCTTTGCTGTGTTCCTTATTATTGTCACTAAGTGAGAGGGCCATTCTCTTACCTAACAATATTTCTGCCCTGCATCCTGACAACCCAGAGTAGAACTCTTATCTTGCATTGCTTGCTTTTTTCCAAGAGGCAAGATAGTTTCTTCTACCCGCCCCCCACCCCCACCCCGGCCATGCCTCGCAGCATGTGGGAATCTTAGTTCCTCAACCAGAAGTCAAACCAGTGCCCCCTCCATTGGAAGCCTGGAATCTTAACCACTGGACCCACCAGGGAAATCCCATGAGGCAAGATATCTTCTTAGAGGGACTTTCTCTTGCTTTGTAATATCACTGTTCAGACTGACTGAGATGTTTATTGAAAATGCTACATGTTAAAAGTCACCACAAGCTTCTTAACTGAATCCCCACTTTAGTCCTTTTGTGGTTTTGGTTTATAAGCTTAAAAAAAAGTAAGCGAGTGTTTGTTATTCACGTCTTTTGCTCATTTATGTGAGTGTGTTTTTGAAGCATACCTATAGATAAAAAGCACTTTCCATGTCTGCGATTCATGAGGTCGCAAAGAGTCGGATACGACTGAGCGACTGAACTGAACTGAACTGAATGTCTTTTTACTACTATCTGGTTTGTGTGGAGTGAGGAAGTAGAACTGAGTATATTTGCCCTTCGTTTATAGACAGTTGTAAGTATTTCTAAAGATCTGTTATTTTCTAAGAAGTCTTACTGTTCTTGTTTTCAACTAACAAAAATGGGAAAATAAAGATTGTGGGAGTAGAAAATGAATGCTTGCAATGTTTGTCATTTTTTAAACCCTAGTTCTGTGGCTCTTGACTTTTTCTATGATGACTTCACCTAACAGCTAAGGCCAAGCCAGAGCCCTTGTAAACAAGTGACAAGGGACATGATAGCTCATAATGAATGCAATCTGGGCACTCTGTGGCATATTGTGTGAATGAAAAGTAAAAGGCTAATTTTGAACACAAAGGAATGAATAAAGTCTCTTTCCACTAAGAATTAAGAGAAGACTATGAGAAGGCAGAAATGTTCTGTGCAGCTGGAGCTATACCCTCCCCTCGATTGGCCGACACACCATATGGTAAGGAAGTCTGGATCTTACCCAAGCAGCTCGTATTCAAGTCTCCATTTGGGTAAGATTTGGGAGGAGATGGAGAAACAGCAAAGACACTGCCTGGATGCAAGTCCCACCTCTACCGCTTGTTTGCTATGTGTTTTCTTTAATAACTTGAGCCCAGAAAAATACTACTTCCCTCATAGGGTTGTTTTAAGATTTAAATGAGATAATCTACATAAAGCATACAGCTTAGCTGGCACTTAGTCATCAGTATGAAATATTATTGTGATGATGACAATGATGATGATTCTGGGTGTCCAAGGAGACACTGGCTGAGCATCTGGTGTGACTCAATAGGTTACTGGAAGTCAGGAGTCTGACATATGAACCAGGCAACAAGCTTCAAAATGTGGTTAGAGAACTGAAGGGGTAAGTTGGCAGAGTTATTAAGAAGGACATGGGGCAATGCCTATAAAATCAAAAGGGATAAGGAGACCTTTTGTCTCCTGTGGGACAAAGTATATGACCTGGTCTAAATCCAACTACACAAGGGCCTGGACCTCAGCAGAGAAGACATTGAATCCAGCTAGCCTGGTCAAGGTCAAATGGGGCAAAGCTCTTTTGCTTTTCTGTTTGTTTGTCTGGTTTCAAAGATTCCTGAAGAGGAATTTCATGGTTTTCACTGTTCTAAGATCTGACTTCTGTATAATGGAAGGAAAAATAGTACTCTAGTAATCCTTTCTAAAGCCATGCACATGCATAATTAAATAAGGAGACCCTGTGTAGGATGATAGGAATATCTCACCCTACCAGATCATGAAGGAGAGAAATTCCCTTCTAATGATGGGAACCTTTTACAGTTACATAAGCCATAAAATATATTTCTATGAAATAAGCCATCAATTTGAGAATACCACTACCTAGAGTTTTTATAATTACCAAACTGGCAATTGAAAAATGTAAAGTTGACAAGACTCAAAAAATAGCTATGGAGGGTCTACTTTGTGCATTTTTACATAAAGATAGGATCATGCTATTCTGTTGCTTTACACATAGATTTGCATTGCCTGGTCAATTTGTAACTAATTCTTTCAACCTTTATGGAAAATAATGATCCAGAATTCCTATGGGAAATACAGTAGCATATATTCATAAATTCATAGTATCTTAAAGCTGGAAAGACTCTCAGAAGAGAATAATAGTCTTGCTTCAAAATGTTGGTTCAGGTCCCAAGGAGGTTTTGAAATTTTAAAATAGAATTTTGAAACCGTCTTATAAACAAAATTATTTAGCCAAATATATCAGCTGGCTCACTGGAAACCCACCTGCAATAAGAATTTATTCATCCTAGCATTGTCAATTTTAGGAAGTGCAAAATAGAAATTCAGATAACATAAATGATGGATTTATGATGGCATGAATCATTCATTACAGGGAGATGACCATCAGTAAGACATCTAAATGAAGAAGGAAATGGCAACCCACTCCAGTATTCTTGCCTGGAGAATCCCATGGACAGAGGACCTTGGTGGGTGTCCTTAGGGTCACAAGAGTCAGACATGACTTTGCGACTAAATGATGATGAAGACATCTAAAAGAAATAACAGCCAATATTTGACTGGTTTGATTATTTCTGTTTCCAGCTGAAAAATATTTTCTAAATTCTGCCCAGCTCTTCTTGAGGTAGACAGATGTTAAAATAGAAAGAAGTGGTCATGTGCTTTTGTTCGGTATGGGCTCATGGGGAAAGCCCTATAATATTTTCAGCTGGTTGCTATGGAGCCAGCCAACAGTGAGCTCAGCTAATAGATTTGGGCTGACATTGTTGTGGGATGGTAGGACAGTGGCAATGAATAGACAAGTAACCACTGGAATTGTACAGCAGTGGGAAAGTAAGGCAGGAGAATGCTAGCAAAGTTCACCAGAGTGAACTCAAGTGCACAAGAACACAAATCACAAAATGCACACAAGAATGGTCTGGTTTTCAAATGTCACAATGGAAATACAAATCCTGATGAACGAGATAAGCACATTGCTTACCCATGAACCTTACTACAGGTAAATATCCCAAGGGGAGCAATTTACATGCACAGTGTAGCCGGGGCACTAGGGGAAGCTGGTTAAACTATCTGAAGCAACTCTGAAAACCCATGTTCCAGGCTCATTGGATTTCTTGAGTTTCTTGCATATCCACTGTAGAACTTCTGAAAATAGTCAGTTTCAACTGGAAAGGGTTAAAGAACTAGCTGCCCTCATTTTGTTTAAATGGGCAATGAAGTCACAGTGACAGTCACCGTTAGCTATTCTCTTCTATGGCTGTGGACAGTCCTGGTCTTTTTTTTTTTTTTTTTTCCTGTTCAGGGCTTCCTGCTTGGTGTTTGTCTAAGCAGGGAGGAAAGCCATGGTTCAAACTCTGTGACAACAGATTGCAAGCTAAGGCTTTTCTACGCTTTGTTTAATTTTCCTGAAATGTCCTTTTTTCCAGAAATGATTTATTGGTGACCCAGAATGCTTTACTTCTTACTCAGCACTCCCCTGGGGATGTAGTTAAAACACCACTTAGCTGTAATTTTGTAATTCTCCTGGGTGGGGAAGTGGCGGGTGGTGCACTGAAACCAAAGCCCAGATTTGAGCAACTGCGGGCTGTTGACTTTAGGCTAGTCTTTCATGAAGGGAACCCTCAAAACACCACGGCCATTTAGCAAACAGTGTGCATTTCATCTAAGCCTGGCTGGCTTTGAGCTTGCCTTTCTTCAGGCTAGAATGATCCTAACCAGCAATGTCTTTGTGTCATGATGCAGAAAGTTGGCAAGTACACATGAGGATAATGCTGAAGTCTAACTTCTGAGTGGGGGAGGGAAAGAGAGTGAGAAGTAGGCTCTACACAATGGCTAGTGGTTTTCTCTTCTGGTGTTTTTTTTTTTTTCCCCCAACAGAAATCAATCATTGTGCACTATCTTTTGGTAAGTGAATACAGCATATATTTTTGAGTAAAATTTGAGATTTCTTTTGGTGGTAAAGTATTGATATATAGAAAATAGAAGCTCTCTGTACTTGATTTCTTTGCTTTCATTTAAATATCTCCTAAAGGCCTTCTTCTAAGAGAAAGAAAATGACATAATAGGCCTCTAAAAATGAAACTGTTTTAATGATAGAAATGTTCTCTATCAAATCTACTGAAATTATTAGGATATGTTACCAATGTTTTTATTGGAGAAGGAAATGGCAACCCACTCCAGTGTTCTTGCCTGGAGAATCCCAGGGATGGGGGAGCCTGGTGCGCTGCTGTCTCTGGGGTGGCACAGTCAGACGGACTGAAGCGACTTAGCAGCAGCAGCAGCAACCAATGTTTTTAGGCGTTTTCATCTATAGTGAACTACTCTTCTAGTTCTTCCCTTCTTCTCAAAATGTCTTTCCCTTCTTCCCAAAAGAACCTCAATTTTGCTTTCCTCCTATCTAGCCATGTACCTGGAAGATATTGATCCTAGTGCAAGAGAGAAGTCTGATCAGCCTAAGCAATGCAACCCTCTGTCAGGCAACCAATCAGGAAATGGACATGTGATTCAATTCTGGCCAATAAGGTGTAAGCAGAAGTTTGCTGAAGGATTTTGAGAAGTTATCTTTTGCTATTCAGAGAATCACAGTTATCCATCGTTTTCCTCCTTGCACAGAAGCAAGGCAGCACACAGTCCCAGTAGTATAGTCATCCCACATCCAACAAGAGAAACAAAATTGATGTCAAAGCTGTGAATGGTCATTATGACATCATTGAACCAGTAGATCAATCAATATACTTCCTTGTTGTTTAAGCCATTTCAGTAGAGCTGAAGGCATTTTTTAACACAGAGTGAATCCACCTGCCAAGCCTCATCCTGTACATCTCTTAGTGTTTTACCCTCTCCTCTTCTCTCCCTCTCTCCTTTTCGCATAGGAACCCCAACTTTGCTCTAATTCACTTGACTCTCCCTTCTTTGCCTTCTGCGCCTCTGCTCTCTGCTCCTCTCCCTTTGGCCCTGCCTTCCACCAGTGGTACCCACAGCTACGTATTAATCTCATTAGTAAAGGGTAGGATTGCCACCAGGTATCACTCTGAAACGGGGAGGGGGGGGGTTTCCTCCTTCTTCCTCCTTGCACTTTGTCTCTCAACACCTCTCACCTCCCAGCAATTTCCTCCCCTGCTCCATACTGACCTTTACTACCTGTGATACAGTCTGACGTTTTTCTATTCTGTTGTTACACTTTTAAAAACAGTTTGTCTCTACTGGCCAAATTGACTTCATGAGCAGGCTGTGACCATTCCGAACAGGGCCCTAACCCACAGCAGAAATTAATGGGCCATATGACAGTCGCACAAGGACGTTTTTGAGGGGAGTCAAGGTCTTACTCAAACTTTAATAAAACGGCAGCCAATACCAACTGGAGGGGTTCAGTTTGTGTGAGTTTCTATAATATTTTTTTCTGAAAAAGCAAAGAGTGAGAGAGACAGTGAATACTGACAACTGACACAATCCTAGTACTGTGGGGATCTCTTTCTGAAGGACAAAAGTATTTCACAAACACCATCACAGTTATTTCCAAAAGTTAGAGGTCTTTTCTTCAAGAGCTGTTATATGTTCCAGAGTGAACTCATTGACTGGATTTTTATGCTTAACTTTTTAGGACTTACTAAATACATTTGTTTGATCTTTCATTTGCTGGCTTTGCTCCTTTAAAAGAGCTGGGAATTTGACAACAGCAGTTTATCTGTAAGCACCATTTTTATACTATTGGATTGTGTCCAAAATGTGTTAGCTTTCCTGTTGATAACTAGTCATTATCAGCTGTAACCATTCTTACAGCTTGTACCCGACAAAGGCTGTACGTATTGAGTCCACAGAATGCGTGAAGATCACATTATATGATGGAAAGCCTTGTTTATAAACTGTAAAGTGCTGTGTAAATATAAAAGATGAGTATAAATTTTTAAAAGTAAAAAGCTCTCTTTGCTTAAGAAATCGCTCATGATTTTTTATCTTTCTGTTAATGGTACCAAGTCCTATGAATTTTCCCCCACAACTCTAATAAACACACACATACACACACACTTGAATTTTAAGTCTATATTCAAAACAAGGAAGGCTGCTTAATTATCCACAAGCCTCAAGCCCTCCCTTACAGAATATATTAGGAATTAGGTCTTCTTCTTCTATGTCTATTTATATTTACGGGCTCCGCTGGTGGCTCAGATGGTAAAGAATCTGCCAGCAGTTCAGGAGACCTGGGTTCAGTCCCTGGGTCAGTAAGATCCCCTGGACAAGGGACTGGCTTTCCATCCCAGGATTCTTGTCTGGAGAATTTCTTGGACAGAGAAGACTGGCGGGCTATAATCCATGGGGTTGCAAAAAGCTGGACAAGTGTGATACACTCAATATTAATTGTTAAATGATGTGACATACCCTTAATAGCTGACAAGGTTTTGGAGACAGAAAGGGTCCACATTCACATTTACTTCTTACTAACTCTGTGAGAAGCACCTGGAGTAACAGGCAAATTTGGCCTTGGAATGCAGAATGAAGCAGGGCAAAGACTAATAGAGTTTTGCCAAGAAAATGCACTGGTCAGAGCAAACACCCTCTTCCAACAACACAAGAGAAGACTCTACATATGGACATCACCAGATGGGCAACACCGAAATNGCCTGGAAAATCCCATGGACAGAGGAGCCTGGTAGGCTAAAGTCCATGGGGTCGCAAAGAGTCAGACACAGCTGAGCAACTTTTTCTTTCTTTCTTTCTTTAAGTAATACAGGAATAGAAAACATTTACTGTAATTTTCTTGTATTAAAATTGTATGTTCTTGAAACATATACATTACCATATATAAAATAGATAGCCAGTGGGAATTTGCTGTATGTCACAGGGAGTTCAAACCTGGTGCTCTGTGANCTAAAGTCCATGGGGTCGCAAAGAGTCAGACACAGCTGAGCAACTTTTTCTTTCTTTCTTTCTTTAAGTAATACAGGAATAGAAAACATTTACTGTAATTTTCTTGTATTAAAATTGTATGTTCTTGAAACATATACATTACCATATATAAAATAGATAGCCAGTGGGAATTTGCTGTATGTCACAGGGAGTTCAAACCTGGTGCTCTGTGATAACCTAGATGGGTGTGATGGGGTGGGAAGTGGGAGGGAGGTTCAAGATGTGGGGGACATGGATATACCTGTGGCTGATTCATGCTGATGCGTGGCAGAAACATCGTAAAGCAATTATTCTCCAATTAAAAATAAGTACAAATTTAAAAACTATATGTTCTCATGATGGCTAGCAGTTCAGGTGATTGAGAAGAAAGAACTTATTGATAGGTGGGCTTCTAGGTGCTAACATGGCACCCAAACTAAATACATGAAAAGCTTTCTCTTTGTGTTTCCCAAAATGTAAGGTACAGTGGATTATAAGCACCAAGGAAACACAGACTGTAGTTCAACTAACAAATCAAAAATCTATGAAGATATTCACTAGCTGTGTTGTACTATGTAAGTGACACAGTTTTTATTAAATTGTTTGTAGTTTCAGTTGAGTTGTAGTCTGGAAGTACCCTTATACTAAGCATCTGAATTAGAATTACTCTCTGAATATTAGAGGATTACCTTGTCATGGAGAGCCTTGAGCTCACTGACTTACAGCAATCATGGCATCAAGAATTTCAGAACATAGAGCATTGCATTATAAAAAGAAATCTGGGCTAAGAGCAGTTTATTAACTTAATCCGAGTTGTGAAAATGTTTAAATATCAAAGCAGAGTAGAAGAGTAAAGAGTTAATGAATGAAATTAATCTATATAAACAGAATAACCTATTGAAAAATGGAAGAGAATACAAACCAAGCCCCCAAAGACATGATACCTAGGAATAAATATAAGAAGAAATATGTGGGCTTCCCTGGTGATCTAGTGGTTAAGGGCACGTGTTCGATATCTGGTCCTGGAAGATCCCACATTGCCAAGGAGCAACTAAGCCCGAGCACCACAGCTACTGAGCTGGCACTCTCGAAACTTCGCACCAAAACTAGAGTGTAGCTTCCTCTCACCGCAACTAGGGAAAAAATCTCAAGGAAGACCCAGCACAGCCCAAAGTAAATAAACAAAAAAAGAAATGTTTAAGACCTATGTGAAGAAAAATGTAAAACACTACTGCATGGTTAATCAATTATACTCCAATATAAAATAGAAAATTTTTATAAAAAAGCCACTACTGCATGAAGTTGAAGATGACTTTGGACAAATGAAAGAATTCCATTTGGAAAGACATCCAGGATATATTATTAAGTGAAATAAACAAGGAACAGAAGAGTATGTGAAGAATCTTACTTATCACATAAAAAAGAAACAATAAGAACTTACATTTCAATTTACTTGTGTATAAAGAAACTCTGAAAAGAGTCATAAAAATGTACCAGTGGAGGATGTGGAAAATGTATGAATAGGAGACAAGAGTGGAAGAGAGGATTTTTTAATATCCATTGTAGAGCACGTCCTCATTTAGCTTTACAACTATATAGTATTCCACTCTATGTTTGTACTGTAATTTGTTTTAATCAGACTTCTGATGATATCTAAACTGTTTTCAGTCATTTACTATTACAATCAAATCTGCAATTAATCAGATTACCTTTTGAATGATTAGCTTTAAAAAATTTTTTAAAAACCCAAATAAAACTTTCAGATGAAAAAAATCCAGAAAGAGAAAGCAAACACGTTCTTATGAAAGCTCTGACTTAAATATAAACAGAAAAAAAGTCAAAATGGTAGGTCTTAGAAGTGGCCACTGCTGCTGCTAAGTCACTTCAGTCGTTTCCGACTCTATAAGACCCCATAGACGGCAGCCCACCAGGCTCCCCCATCCCTGGGATTCTCCAGGCAAGAACACTGGAGGGGGTTGCCATTTCTTTCTCCAATGCATGAAAGTGAAAAGTGAAAGTGAAGTCACTCAGTTGTGTCTGACTCTTAGTGACCCCATGGACTGCAGCCTACCAGGCTCCTCTGCCCATGGGGTTTTCCAGGCAAGAGTACTGGAGTGGGGTGCCATTGCCTTCTCCGAGAAGTGGCCAAGTCCAGACTAAATAGTGAGGCATCCTCACTCTCCTCTCCTTTTTCTACTCCAACCACAGACCACATACCCAAACCACACCAGCTCTCTTGCTTATGATGAAGCAGCATCCCTGGTCATCTTTAGAAAACCTGCTGTGCAGATGAGAAACAAGCCAAGTAATTTCATCCATGCAAGTCAGCACAGGGCTCAAAAGTCAGTCTAGTTCATCAGCTGTCATTCTCACCCTGTCTTGCCATGGTGACTATTGCTAGACTGGTAGGTGTGGCAAGGTAATTTATTACAATATTAACTTGTGTAGTTTTCCGTCCTACATTTGAAGCAGATAGCTCAGGTTTTGCTCTCTTGTCTCAGAGGTGGTTGGTTGCTAAATGAAAAACGGAGCTTCATGATAAAAGGCACTGCGTTTATTTGTAGACCCGTCAGTTCACAGGAGAGAGTGTAATAAATGTCCTGAATTGATTAAAGAGAAAGAGAAGTGTCTATGACAGTGGCAAGAGGAGAAAAGGGTTAACTTGTTCATCCAGAACAGGGATAGCAGTCAGCAGATTTGAAAAGTGCCACCTGCTCCTGGCTCCCAGGCCAGGCCTCAGTTAGGATGGCTGCATGGCCTGGGAGCCCTAGGCGCCAGGGTCCCAGCCCTGGTCATATCCTATGTTCAGGGGCCCACAAGCAATTTATCACTGAATTTCAAGGAACCATTGGACAATAAATATATCAGCAGCCATCCAAGATGGACTGGACAGTAGAGTCGTTTCATCTTTGAATTAGTTAGAAGTGCTTTAAGCTGCAAATAATGAAAAACTCACAATACAGTGACTTAAATTAAATCCTTATTTTTTCACTCACAATAAGAAGTTCTGGAGGAAAGTGAGTCCTGGAATTGGTTCAGTGGCTCAATGATGTTGGGGGCACCAAATTTGCAGTTCTCCTGGCCTATTCATGGTTGCAAGATGGCTGCTCTTATTCCAGACATCACATCCATATTAACTCAGGAGAAAGAGAGGAAGAGGGGATCCTAAGATGTTGCATATATTTTATAAGGAAAGGCAAAGCGTATCCTATGCACCCAGCAGATGTCCCCTTACCTGTCCTTGGCCAGTACAATCACTTAACAATTTGTCCACCCTTTGCATCAAGGAAGGTGATCAAAGCAGGAGTTTGGAAATTTCTGTTGGGTTGGAAAACCACAACTGTTTTTTCTGTGGTTCTGTTGGTTGCAAAACCACATCCAATTTTCTGAGCATTACATAAGCATCCTTGAGTCCTGTGTGATCAGTGGGAGATGAAACCACAATAATGACAATTTTCCACCACCCAGTGGATTAGAATGAATTTTAAAGAAACCAATTAAGAAAAAATAAGTACATTAAAAAAAAAAGGAAAAACAAGAGATAAAAGGTGATATTTTTTACATATCACTGTCTGTGGTGGTAAATTTATTACCTTTTACATGGGCACAAATAAAAATTAAAAATTAAAAAAACAGTGATAGTAGACACTTTATCGCAAGCAGTCACCAGATCTTTTCACCAAGGACCTGCAAATTCAGGTGCCCACGTTTGAACACTGGCAATGAACGTAAACCCTGTTTATGAGGGACATTCGACTAAAGGTCAACATTATTTAAACTTAATTACAGAGACTCTAACCTTTGTGATGCAGGTGGCTGGATACGGACTCTTACCAAGTCTCTTAACTGGATAATGCCTATATTTTAAATGTCAGATGAGAGTCTTTCTTTATTAAATGTAATCAGTTTCACTAAAACCCTATTCTTGTTTGGCAGGTGCCCATATTTCTAAATTTCTGTTCTGTTCTTGCTCTGTGTCCTTTGGGACTTGATTTTCACTTTGCTTTTAACTGACATTAAACTAGTGAATTCTGTTTTCTCTTAACCAAGTTCCGATCCCTCTTCCCTTTCCCTTCTGTATTGTTTATGTTTTCTCTCCCAGTGCTGTTCCCAGGAACATTTGTCTCCTCGTTGGCTGTCTTATTCCCCCAGAAACAGCATAATGATACTGCCTGAAGAATGGCAGCAGAATCTGGGGCCAGGCAAACAAGTGACTGCTTATTATAGAGACAGACCATTACCTTCAAGTCATGAAACACAATTCGTCAGCATATGTCCTGCAAACTTAGTGTAAGAAAGTCATTTCCCAGTGGTGACCACTTGACAGTTGAGACTCTTATACATAGGATCAGGAGAGATGAAACTGATGGGTGCCTTTGAGTTCTTCCTGAGGAATTGTCTCTATAATTTGATGGTTTGCTCCATATCATGATTGCATTGCTAATACTAACAAGAACTACTTACAAGGGGGTTGGAGTTTCTAAGATAAAAAATGTAACATAAATAGAATGAGTCCATTTGGGGAGATTGAATGTGAGCACAAGGAATATTACATATGCCATCAAAGCACTGTGGACTTATCCTCACAGTCATGTAGCTAAGGACAGTGGTCAACGCTTTTGACCATGGTTTCCCCCATAAGACACAACTTTCCATTTAAAATTTTTAGATACATCCAGTATTTTATTGAACATGAACAAGTACATTAGTGGAATCGTTTAAAAAATCCATTTTATTTGCTTCTCTGGCTATGGTTAGCTTTGTTTAATCTAACTATTTGGAGGTATTTTCATATAACCCCTATGGGGTTCATATAACCCTAATTCAACAATGAAGTGAAATGAAGTCGCTCAGTCGTGTCTGACTCTTTGCGACCCCATGGACTGTAGCCTACCAGGCTCCTCCTTCCATGGGATTCTCCAGGCAAGAGTACTAGAGTGGCTTGCCAAAATTCAACAATAGCTTTTAAAAAATGAATATATTTGTACAATTGTAAGTTTCCATATCTGCAAAACTATTCAATAACCAAAGACTGGAAACACCCTAAAAGTTATCAATAAAAAAGACTAGTTAAAGAAATTATGGTGCATCTGTCTGAATACTGTGCAGCTGCAAAAAGAAATGAGAAAGGTCTCTATGTGCCAATATGCAAAGAGTTGCAAAACTACATTGTAAAACGAAGTGTAGAATGATATATATTTGTATGTGTGTGTGTATATATATATGTATATATTGCTGATTCAGTTCCAGACCACCACAATAAAGTGAATAGTTACATAAAATGAGTTGCATAAATTTTTTTTGGTTTCCCAGTGCATATAAAAGTTATTTTTTTACACTACACTATCTTCTATTAACTGTGCCATAGCATCACATCTAAAAATACAATATACCTACCTTAATTAAAAAAGACCTTATTGCTAAAATGAAGCCAAAACAATTATAATAGTAGCCTTAAAGATCACTGAGCAAAGATCACCATAACAAATATGATAATAATGAAAAAGTTTGAAATAGTGTAAGAATGGTACCAAAATCTAACATAAAGTGAGCAAATTCTGTGGGAGACACGCACCAATAGATTTGCTCAATGAAGGGTTGCTACAAACCTTTAATTGGCAAAATACACAGTATCTGAAAACTGCAATAAAGCAAAGTGAAATAAAATGAAGTTTGTCTATACATAACATATGTGCTGCTATATAGTACAGTAAAAGATGGGGAGGGGGAATAAAGATTTACATTTACAATGTCTATATTGGTATAAAATAATTCTGGAAGTTTATTTGCTTTAAATAACATATTAAAAAAAAGATTACTTTGGTATGAAACAACCTAAATGTCCATCGACAGATGAATGGGTAGAGAAGATGTGGTATATATATATATACAATAGAATATTTGCCATAAAAAGGAACGAAACTGGGTCCTTTGTAGTGATGTGGATGAACCTAGACTCTGTCATACAGAGTGAAGTAAGTCAGGAAGAGTAAACGAATATTGTATATTAATGCAGATACATGGAATCTAGTAAATGGTATAGATAGGCCTATATGCAGGGCAGGAATAGACCTGCAGATGTAAAGAACACTCATGAGGGCAGAGGGCAGGAAGGGGAGGGTGGGTTGAGCTAGGAGATTGCATGCATCCTAGTCCACTTCAGTCATGTCCGACCTAAATGGACTGCAGCCCACCAGATTCCTCTGTCCAGGGAATTCTCCAAGCAAGAATACTGGAATGGGTTGCCATGCTCTTCTCTAGGAGATCTTCCTGACCCAGGAATCAAACCTGTGTCTCTTCCATCTCCTGCATTGGCAGGCGAGTTCTTTACCACTAGCACCCCTTGACATATATACACTACCTTGTGCAAAACAAATCACTAGTGGGAGCCTGCTGTATAGCTAGCACAGGGAGCTCCGCTCAGTGCTCTGTATGGACCTAGAGGAGTGGGATTTGGGGGTGGAGGTGGGAAAGAGGTCCAGAAAATACATGTATACACATAGCTGATTCACATTGTGGTAAAAGAGAAACTAACAGAACCTCATAAAGAAAGTATACTCTAATTAAAAAAAATAAGTGAACAAGTTAAAGCCTGAGAACAACAAAAAAAAAAAAGAGAGAGAGAGAGATTGAAGAAAGAGACATTATCTACAGCAGTGTTAGGTCTGGGAGTTGGATAAGGAGAAATAGGAGTGGAAGTAATATTTTACAGTTTACAGCTTTATGTATTATATATATACGTGAAAGTTAAGTCGCGTTCAACTCTTTGCAACCCTGTGGACTGTAGCCCACCAGGCTCCTCCATTCATGGGATTTTCCAGGCAAGAATACTGGAGTGGGTTGCCATTTCCTTCTCCAGAGATCTTCCCAACCCAGAGATTGAACCCAGGTCTCCCACACTGCAGGTAGACGCTTTAACCTTTGAGCCACCAGGGAAGCCCAAATGTATACATAATACATTATATACATATATATATGTATGTATACACACACACACACTGTGAGAATGTATTATTTTCTCATAAAATCAAGAAAAGAACAAGAAAGTGTTCGGATGCTCTGCTCCTGTCTCAGTGTATTTATATTCTTCAGCCTTCCAAGTATAAGTGTCATTATAATGAGCTCATGAAACTTCCCTTATAGTGGAAATCTTGCATTCACTTAGCTTCCATGGCACTGTTAGGGCAGATCACTCACCACCATGTCTGATTATTATTTATAGACGTCATTTTTCAGGCTGTTCTCTACTTACCTTCTACCATCCAGGAGAAGGGAGTGACAGAGGGTGAGATGGTTGGATGGCATCACCAACTCAGTGGACATGAGTTTGAGCAAGCTCCAGGAGACGGTGAAGGACAGGGAAGCCCACGGTGCTGCAGTCTACAGGGTCACAAAGAGTCAGACACAACTTAGTGACTGAACAATAACAAATGCTTGCCCTCGCCTCTACACGTTGTACTTTCTGTCTCTTGAACAGGTTGCGTTCCCTCCCACAGAGAAGCCTCTTCTAATCCCCGTAACTTGGTTAGGCTCCCTTGCTATTATTTTCTATCCCTGTACATTCCTTTTCAAACTACCTGTCTCACTTGTTACTACTTGTCACATTGGCCTTCTCCATTCGAGTCCAGACCAAAAGCTCCATGAGGGGACTGGGCTGTATCGTGTCGTCCACTTTTGTATCTCTAGGGTTTAATACAGTCCCTAGCAAAGGTTAGCCAATATGTGTTCACTGGAAGTGAATGTTATTCCTCCCTTACCGGAGAATGATTTCCTTCTGGCAAGTTATGCCATCTGTCTACAGCCCACATAATATACCAGACAGCAGGCACAGTGGATGCCAGACAGGGGTTCAAGTAAGAGCACTGCTGTTCCCTAACTCTGGGTCTTAACTTTTTAACCACTCTGGGCTTTAGAGTTCTCATCGACGGTAAGTTTTTCATTCATTCTGTCATTCAATAATACTTACTGATTATCAACCATGTGCCAGGCCCTGTTCTAATAACTGTGATACAATGATGTGCAACCCAGAAAATTCTCTGCTGTCTAAGACACACATTCTAATTGGGATAGGCAAGGAGATAGTGAAGAGAGGCGCAAAACACAAATGAATCAAAATTCCAGGAGTCATCAAGGCTACCATAGAGCAACTGAGGGTGACTAATTCAGAGCAGCNATGCTCTGCTCCTGTCTCAGTGTATTTATATTCTTCAGCCTTCCAAGTATAAGTGTCATTATAATGAGCTCATGAAACTTCCCTTATAGTGGAAATCTTGCATTCACTTAGCTTCCATGGCACTGTTAGGGCAGATCACTCACCACCATGTCTGATTATTATTTATAGACGTCATTTTTCAGGCTGTTCTCTACTTACCTTCTACCATCCAGGAGAAGGGAGTGACAGAGGGTGAGATGGTTGGATGGCATCACCAACTCAGTGGACATGAGTTTGAGCAAGCTCCAGGAGACGGTGAAGGACAGGGAAGCCTAGGGTGCTGCAGTCTACAGGGTCACAAAGAGTCAGACACAACTTAGTGACTGAACAATAACAAATGCTTGCCCTCGCCTCTACACGTTGTACTTTCTGTCTCTTGAACAGGTTGCGTTCCCTCCCACAGAGAAGCCTCTTCTAATCCCCGTAACTTGGTTAGGCTCCCTTGCTATTATTTTCTATCCCTGTACATTCCTTTTCAAACTACCTGTCTCACTTGTTACTACTTGTCACATTGGCCTTCTCCATTCGAGTCCAGACCAAAAGCTCCATGAGGGGACTGGGCTGTATCGTGTCGTCCACTTTTGTATCTCTAGGGTTTAATACAGTCCCTAGCAAAGGTTAGCCAATATGTGTTCACTGGAAGTGAATGTTATTCCTCCCTTACCGGAGAATGATTTCCTTCTGGCAAGTTATGCCATCTGTCTACAGCCCACATAATATACCAGACAGCAGGCACAGTGGATGCCAGACAGGGGTTCAAGTAAGAGCACTGCTGTTCCCTAACTCTGGGTCTTAACCTTTTAACCACTCTGGGCTTTAGAGTTCTCATCGACGGTAAGTTTTTCATTCATTCTGTCATTCAATAATACTTACTGATTATCAACCATGTGCCAGGCCATGTTCTAATAACTGTGATACAATGATGTGCAACCCAGAAAATTCTCTGCTGTCTAAGACACACATTCTAATTGGGATAGGCAAGGAGATAGTGAAGAGAGGCGCAAAACACAAATGAATCAAAATTCCAGGAGTCATCAAGGCTACCATAGAGCAACTGAGGGTGACTAATTCAGAGCAGCCAGGGAAGCCCTCTCTGAGGAGATAATATTCGAACTGAGTCTTTGAGCAGATTAAGTGAGATAGCGTCTGTCAATACTTTAAAATGATGCCTGGCATGTAATAAACTTCAATAAATGATGGCTTACTATTAACTCGTCAAAAGAATGAATTGGAAGTTTGAGAAAATATAAACAGGTTGTCTTTAGTGACAACATTTATATGTGGAATTATATATATTTATATAGTGTTTGTGTGTGTGTGTGTGCTGAGTCAGTATTTGTGACTAAGAGAATCTCCATTTTTGTTTTTTTTTAATAAAGTTTGTATGTGGACCATTTTAAAAGTGTTTATTGAATTTGTTACAGTATTGTTTCTGTTTTATGGTTCGGTTTTCTTGGCCCTGAGGCATGTGGGATCTTGGCTCCCTGACCAGGGAAGGAACCCATATACCCTCCATTCGAAGGTAGGGACCTGCACTGAAACTCCAGAAAAGTCCCCAAGAATCTCCATATCTCCATTTTTTACTGTGAATAGTTGATGTCCACCCCCCGCCCCGAGGTAGTACAATTTTTACCCTGGGAGTGATTTAATTACTCACAGTGCCGACTAACAATGTACTCAGGGAGAAATCACAGAATCACATGAAACATTGGTTTTCGTAAACAGATTCAATGCTCTCTGATGGAGGTGGTTTAGTCTCTAAGATGTGTCCAGCTCTTGTGACCCCATGGACTGTAGTCTATGAGGCTGCTCTGTCCACGGGATTTCCCAGGCAAGAATACTGGAGTGGGTTGCCATTTCCTTCTCCAGGAATCTTCCCAACCCAGGCCTCAAACCCCGGTCTCCCGCGTTTCAGGCGGACTCTTCACCGACTCAGCCACTAGGGAAGCCCTCAGGGGACTCTAAGGGCCCATGAACCTATGAAGTTTTCTTTTTAAATATTCCTTATGTCTGAATAATGTAAACACTAACTTGTTACAGCTGAGATGATAAAAGAGAATGGTTAGGGGTAGAGTTCTGAGAGAGAGACTAGGGATGTGTCCAAACTATAAAAAAAAAAAAAAAAAATCACTGACTATTCACATCTTCCTGGGGTGGTAGTAAAATTATTGGTGTGTACTGACTGGTGTGTATAAACAAGGTGGGGCTGAGAACCTTCTCTGTGTCAGGCACCACTGGTTTCATCCCGCCAAAACATGAAGTGAGTAGCATCTTAGGCTGGGTTCCCAGAAGCTGATCCCTAGACATGGAATCAGGGGTCAAGGTATGATCTCCATGAGAAGTCTACTGGGGCCAGAGGTCCCAGGGAAATTCAGGGGTATGAAATGTGTCCCCAGTGGAGATAGGGATTGAGTGTGTACATGTGCAGAAACAATAAATAAGACCCAGAGAGGGACCTTTCTGGTGACCCAGTGGTTAAAACTTTGCTATTCAATGCAGGGAGTGCAGGTTTGATCCCTGGTCGGGGAGCTTCGATCCCACATGCCTCTAGGCCAAAAAACCAAAACACAAAACAGGAGCAATATTGTAACAAATTCAATAAAGATTGTAAAAACAGTCCACATCAAAAAAAGAAAGAAAGAAAAGACCCAAGGAATCTGGGCAGAGAACAGACAGTATCCTCTGCCTTATTCATATTCCTAAATTACAGAAGAGGAAATTTGGGAGTGCATGCACTCAGAGAGCTTAGATACTTGTTCAAGGTCACCTGTCTATTAAGTGGCAGAGCTTGGATACAAATTCAGACAAGTTTGAAATCACAATTAATGCTCATTCTCTTCTCCCAAATGTTTCCCCCTTTCCTGACCATCCATTAGCCAAATACGCAGAAACATAAATAGACATTCTCATCCAGCTTCCCGAGGCAGAAGGTTATTAGAAATTACCATGAAACATTATATTTGGGAATCTCTAGAGAAGCACTGTCCAATAGAAATAGAATGCAAGTCATGTATACAGTTTAAGATTTGCTGGTAGCCACAATAAAAACAAAACAAGTGAAATGACATTAATAATGTGCTTTATTTAGTCCAGTACATTCATAATATTGCTATTTAATATGTAATCAATGTAAAAAAATAATAAGACATTTCAAGTTCTTATTCCCTACAAAGTTTTTTTTGTGTATTTTACACAAAGCTTATCTCAGTTCAGCTGTGAAATAAATGTCTACTAGAAATAATTGATGTTAATTTAGATTTCATAAAACTGACAATTGAAAAAAGTATATTCTCATAGCCAAGTTGGTTCAAACATATTTAAAAGTTTTCCATGACAGAATCATGTACCACTTTTGAGTGTAAACTAAAATTAAATGCAAAAAACATTCAGTTCCTCAATCACACCAGGTTCCCTGGTGGCTCAGATGGTAAAAAAAAAAATCTGCCTGCAATGCAGGAGACCAGGATTCTGTCCCTGGGTCAGGAAGATCCCCTGGAGAAGGGAATGGCTACCCACTCCAGGGTTCTTGCCTGGAGAATTCCATGAACAGGGGAGCCTGATGGGCTACAGTTCACGGGGTCACAAAGAGCTGGACATAACTGAGCAACTTTCACCTCACTTCAATCATATTAGCTACATTTCAAGTGCCCAGTAGTTTCATATGGCTAGTGGTTACCATATGGAACAGGACAGAAAATTTGTTCTATGAGAAGGTACGAGGTCATGACTCTGTACACCATCAGGAACAGAAACAAATATTGTGTTTATCATGCTGCACACAGATGTAGATACAGCAGTGAAAAAACAACCCGTGACCAGGAACAGTGAGCGACAAGAACTTTGCAATTGGAGTTGCTCAAAGACAATGAGAATTAGCCCTGTTAATTGTTTGGGATCAAAACCATTCAGGAAGAAGATGATGATCTTTGGTTGATCTTTGCTAAACCACCTACATGCACTACTTTATTTTCATCTCTGGGGGCCTGATTACCCAGTTTCAGTGCATTTTGTAATCTGGTGAGATGCTCTGCAACCAGCTCAACACAGACAGGTAGACAGTTTGACCCCGTCTCATAGCCTCATCTATACATGCCAGATGGTGCTAGAAGCATAGCCAGGTGCAAACACATGAAAGTGCTAGAAAGACTCAGCCAAATCTGTAAACATATGGTCTCTGTTCAAAAAGGCTTCCATCAGTTGGTAAAGAATCTGCCTGCAATGCAGGAGACCCAGGCTCGATTCCTGGGTCAGGAAGATCCCCTGAAGAAGGAAATGGCAACCCACTCCAGTATTCTTGCCTGAAGAATCCCGTGGACAGAAGACCCTGNAAAGACTCAGCCAAATCTGTAAACATATGGTCTCTGTTCAAAAAGGCTTCCATCAGTTGGTAAAGAATCTGCCTGCAATGCAGGAGACCCAGGCTCGATTCCTGGGTCAGGAAGATCCCCTGAAGAAGGAAATGGCAACCCACTCCAGTATTCTTGCCTGAAGAATCCCGTGGACAGAAGACCCTGGCAGGCTACAGCCCTTGAGGGTCACAAGAGTCAGACACAATTTAGTGATTAAACCACCACCATGCTCAAAAAATATTTCCAAAAGTCCTGTGCCAAAATGTTCATGGTACCTCCATTCCTAATCTCCAAAACCGGAAATAATCCAAACACAAATCAGCAGTAGAACAATTTAATAAATAGTAGAATTTTCTGAAATATTCATACAGTGAGATACCCTATAGCAATGAGAATGAAAAACCTACAGTTACACCCAGCAAAACTGATGAATCTTTAAAATGTACTGAGTTCGTCCGAGACAGACAGAAGAAAAGAAAATGGTAGGATTCCATTTATTCCAAGTTCAAAAGCAGGCAAAAGTAATCTATGACTTTAGACGTCAGGATAATCATTAGTTTTGATAGAGGGGGAAAAGAGGCGATTCTGATTAAAAAGTGGCATGAAGCGGGCTACTGAGATGCTGGGAAGTTCTGTTTCTTAATTGTAAGCTGGTTATGCAGGTGTTTGTTTAATGAAAAGAGATGATTTGTGCACTTTTTGGTGTATACACACACACAAATATATGTTTGGCTGTAAAATATACATAATAAGTAAATCAATCATTGACGACAAACAGTTTTGTTGTCCATTCTGGAGCTCTAAAGACAAGCTGGGAATGTATAAGAAAGTCAAAGTTATCATTCCATTCTGTGGTTCTACCTTCTTAAAATCACAAACATCTTTCTGATAAAAGATGCTGCAATAGCTTTCAGCAAAGGAAAATCAAGCTGATCACAGAACCAGAGGAGTCCAGGAGGACAGACGGTAATGAAAAAAGGGAACCGGTTTTCATGGATGTTCCTTTGCCTGCCATGTCCTTCCCTTGCTTCTGCCCAATGAAAAACTAACCACCTTCAAGTTCCATTTATGACACTTCTTCCATGAAGACATCCTTTATTATCATAAACAAAAATGATCTCTTTGTAGGCCACTTGTCACACTGTTCATCATATATTACAATGCCATGCATGTGTGCATATTCAGCTGCTCAGTGTCCAACTCTTGGTAACACCCTGGACTGTAGCCACCAGGTTTCTCTGTCCATGAGATTTCCCAGGCAAGAATACTGGAGTGGGTTGCCATTTCCTTCTTCAGGGATCTTCCTGACCCAGGGATTGAATCCAGGTCTCCTGCATCTCTTGCATTGGCAGGTGGATTCTTTACAATCGAGAGACCTGGGAAGCCCCTTTCAGTTCAGTTCAGTCATTCAGTAGTGTCCATCTCTTTGCGATCCCATGGACTGCAGCATGCCAGGCTTCCCTGTCCATCACCAACCCTTGGAACTTATGCAAACTCATGTCCATTGAGTTGGTGATGCCTTCCAACCATCTCATTCTCTGTCACCCTCTTCTCTTCCTGCCTTCAATCTTTTCCAGCATCAGGGTCTTTTCAAATGAGTCAGTTCTTTGGATCAGGTGGCCAAAGTATTGGAACTTCAGCTTCAACATCAGTCCCTCCAATGAATATTCAGGACTGATTTCCTTTAGGATGGACTGGTTGGATCTCCTTGCAGTCCAAGGGACTCTTAAGAGTTTTCTCCAACACCACAGTTCAAAACCATCAGCTCTCAATGCTCAGTCTTTTGTATAGTCCAACTCTTACANAGTTATGAGAAATAAACTTCTAAGATTAAGCCACTAAATTTTGTCATTTTTCTTAAATGTTACTTTTTTGTTAAAGTATAGTTGATAGTGGGCTTCAGGTGGTGCTAGTGGTAAAGAACCCACCTGCCACAGCAGGAGACAAAAGCGATGCAGGCTCTATCCTTAGGTGGGGAAGAGCCCCTGGAGGAGTGCAAGGCAACCCACCCCAATATTCTTGTCAAGAGAATCCCATGGATAGACGAGCCTGGTGGGCTGTGGTCCATAGGGTCCCAAAGAGTTGCACATGACTGAAGCAACTTAACATGTATGCATGCAGAGTTGGTAGTGTCATATTTTTAAACATAGAAGTTCCCTGATAGCTCAGCTGGTAAAGAATCCACCTGCAACGCAGGAGACTCTGGGTTGATTCCCGGGTCGGGAGATCCGCTGGAGAAGGGATAGGCTACCCACTCCAGTATTTTTGGGCTTCCCAGGTGGCTCAGCTGGTAAAGAATCTGCCTGCAAAGCAGGAGACCTGGGTTAGATCCCAGCGTTGGGAAGATCCNAAAGTTCCCTGATAGCTCAGCTGGTAAAGAATCCACTTGCAATGCAGGAGACCCTGGGTTGATTCCTGGGTCGGGACATCCGCTGGAGAAGGGATAGGCTACCCACTCCAGTATTTTTGGGCTTCCCAGGTGGCTCAGCTAGTAAAGAATCTGCCTGCAAAGCAGGAGACCTGGGTTGGATCCCAGGGTTGGGAAGATCCCGTAGAGAAGCGAAAGGCTACCCACTCCAGTATTTTGGCCTGGAGAATTCCATGGACTCTATGTAGTCCACGGGGTCGCAAGGAGTTGGACAGACTGAGCAACTTTCACTTTCACTTTCAAGTAATAGAGCTCAGAGCTACGACATGTATTTGTTTGGTTTATATATCTTTTCTGTACTTCACACTTGTATATCCAGCTATTATGTAAAAGAGTAGGACACGACTTAGTGACTAAACCACCACCACTCTGCAACCAGTTGAATAATAAAAAGCATCTCATACTTTAGGAGTCAATCTAAATTTTTAATTTCCATCCCTAAGCACTCCCCCTCTCTTAGAAAAAAGTCCTCCATTCTTCTCCCAGGTTCCAAACCATGAAACCATCCCTATCACCTCTCCTCTCATATCCCACATTCAGTCCACCAGGGAAGGCCATCAGCATCTCTTGCCAGATACTTACCAAGAGCTTCCTAACTGGTCTTGCCACTTCCTCCCTGGCCCTAAGCCCTGTCAACATGGGAACCAGAATAATCCTTTAGAAATAGGTCAGTGTCAGTCACTCTTCTGCTCAAAACTTCCCCCAGAGGCTTCTCATCTCATTCAGAGTGAAATCCGGAGTCCTTAGCTTGACCTGCAAAGCCAGACCATCTTGTTCTGTTACCTGTGTGACCTCCTTTCCCACCACTGTCTTCCTCTCTTCCTCTGCCCTGCACACTGGCTGCCTTACTCTTTCTGAAACACCAGAGCCACCCTAGCCTCCTAGGTGTGAACTTGCTGCTTCTCCTGCCCAAAAGGCCATTCCCCCAAATGATAACATGATCCACTCCCACACTTCCTCAACCTCTCCTCAAATTTTACATTCCTTCTTTTGACTTTTATATCATGTGTGTTCTCAGTCACTTCAGTCATGTCCAAATCTTTGCGACCCCATGGACTGTAGCCCACCAGGTTCCTCTGTCCATGAGATTCTCCAGGCAAGAATACTGGAGTGAGTTGCCATTTCTTCCTCCAGGGGATCTTTCCAACCCAGGGATCAAACCCTGGTGTCCTGCTTTTCAGGTGGATTCTTTACTATCTGAACCACCAGGAGAGTTCCTAGATAAAACTGTGTGTGTATGGGGCAGGGGTTACTGGGAGGGTGTGCAGGGATGTGCTTCCCAGGTGGCACTACTGGTAAAGAATCCACCTGCCAATGCAGGAGATGTAAGAAATGTGGGTTCAACCCCTGNAGTTATGAGAAATAAACTTCTAAGATTAAGCCACTAAATTTTGTCATTTTTCTTAAATGTTACTTTTTTATTAAAGTATAGTTGATAGTAGGCTTCAGGTGGTGCTAGTGGTAAAGACCCACCTGCCACAGCAGGAGACAAAAGCGATGCAGGCTCTATCCTTAGGTGGGGAAGATCCCCTGGAGGAGTACAAGGCAACCCACACCAATATTCTTGTCAAGAGAATCCCATGGATAGACGAGCCTGGTGGGCTGTGGTCCATAGGGTCCCAAAGAGTTGCACATGACTGAAGCAACTTAACATGTATGCATGCAGAGTTGGTAGTGTCATATTTTTAAACATAGAAGTTCCCTGATAGCTCAGCTGGTAAAGAATCCACCTGCAACGCAGGAGACTCTGGGTTGATTCCCGGGTCGGGAGATCCGCTGGAGAAGGGATAGGCTACCCACTCCAGTATTTTTGGGCTTCCCAGGTGGCTCAGCTGGTAAAGAATCTGCCTGCAAAGCAGGAGACCTGGGTTAGATCCCAGCGTTGGGAAGATCCCCTAGAGAAGCGAAAGGCTACCCATTCCAGTATTTTGGCCTGGAGAATTCCATGGACTCTATATAGTCCACGGGGTCACAAAGAGTTGAACAGACTGAGCAACTTTCACTTTCAAGTAATAGAGCTCATAACTACCACATGTATTTGTTTGCTTTATACACTTGTATCAGAGAAGGCAATGGCACCCCACTCCAGTACTCTTGCCTGGAAAATCCCATGGATGGAGGAGCCTGGTAGGCTGCAGTCCACGGGGTCGTGAAGAGTCGGACATGACTGAGAAACTTCATTTTTACTTTTCACTTTCATGCTTTGGAGAAGGAAATGGCAACCCACTCCAGTGTTCTTACTTGGAGAATCCCAGGGACGGAGGAGCCTGGTGGGCTGCCATTTATGGGATCGCACAGAGTCGGACACGACTGAAGTGACTTAGCGTAGCATAGCATACACTTGTATATCCAGCTATTACGTAAAAGAGTAGGACACGACTTAGTGACTAAACCACCACTGCTCTGCAACCAGTTGAATGCTAAAAAGCATCTCATACTTCAGGAGTCAAACTAGATTTTTAATTTCCATCCCTAAGCACTCCCTCTCTCTTAGAAAAAAGTCCTCCATTCTTCTCCCAGGTTCCAAACCATGAAACCATCCCTATCACCTCTCCTCTCATATCCCACATTCAATCCACCAGGGAAGGCCATCAGCATCTCTTGCCAGATACTTACCAAGAGCTTCCTAACTGGTCTTGCCACTTCCTCCCTGGCCCTAAGCCCTGTCAACACGGGAACCAGAATACTTTAGAAATAGGTCAGTGTCAGTCACTGTTCTGCTCAAAACTTCTCCCAGAGGCTTCTCATCTCATTCAGAGTGAAATCCGGAGTCCTTAGCTTGACCTGCAAAGCCAGACCATCTTGTTCTGTTACCTGTGTGACCTCCTTTCCCACCACTGTCTTCCTCTCTTCCTCTGCCCTGCCCACTGGTGCCTTGCTCTTTCTGAAACACCAGAGCCACCCTAGCCTCCTAGGTGTGAACTTGCTGCTTCTCCTGCCCAAAAGGCCATTCCCCCAAATGATAACATGATCCACTCCCACACTTCCTCAACCTCTCCTCAAATTTTACATTCCTTCTTTTGACTTTTATATCATGTGTGTTCTCAGTCACTTCAGTCATGTCCAAATCTTTGCGACCCCATGGACTGTAGCCCACCAGGTTCCTCTGTCCATGAGATTCTCCAGGCAAGAATACTGGAGTGAGTTGCCATTTCTTCCTCCAGGGGATCTTTCCAACCCAGGGATCAAACCCTGGTGTCCTGCTTTTCAGGTGGATTCTTTACTATCTGAACCACCAGGAGAGTTCCTAGATAAAACTGTGTGTGTATGGGGCAGGGGTTACTGGGAGGGTGTGCAGGGATGTGCTTCCCAGGTGGCACTACTGGTAAAGAATCCACCTGCCAATGCAGGAGATGTAAGAAATGTGGGTTCAACCCCTGGGTTGGGAAGACCCACGGAGGAGGACATGGCAACCCATTTCAGTATTCTTGCCTGGGAAATCCCATGGACAGAGGAGCCTGGTGGGCTAGAGCCACTAAGAGTCGGTCATGACTGAGCATCTGGGCGTCAATTTAAGAAACACTTTCCAAGTGATAGACTCATATTATAGACTCAATACATGTTCTCTGTACTGAGAACATGAAGATAAACATGGTATGACCTCTGCCCTTAAGGAAACTGCTAAATCAGTCTGGAGACTGGGCTTTCCAGGAAGCTTTCCTAGTGATGATGGCCCCTAAGATGAGTCTTGCAGGAAAAGAAGTTCATTGGTGGAGGAAGGAGTGATCGGGCAAGTAAGTGACTGAGAGTATATACAGGGAGAGTATAGCAATACTAATGTGTGTAGGTTTGACAAATGCCACTTTCGGAGCTTATAAGATCAGACTTACCACTTCCAAAACGTGGTCACATCCTATTATGTGGGCACAAGAGACGCTCAGTTAACCATGAGGATGGGAGCCAAGGTGACATGCTACTAGGGTGGCCAAGACCCACGACCAGACATAAGGCTGCAGAGCACTGCTATGACAAGAGGGGACTCAGGCAAACTGTTAGAAGGAGCAGCCCAATAGAAGGAAGGAGAGATAGCCCAGCATAAGGGCAGAACTGAAGAACAGGGATTCCTGCAACAAACAACATTTACAAAGAGAAATAGTGGTGAGTCCGTTATGCTGACAGCCTCCAGTGAGCTAGGCTCCTGATACTCCATGCCCTCCTCAGGCTCTCCCCTCGAATCTGGGCTCCAGCTGTGACTTGCTTTAACCAAACAGTTCGCAACCAGGGGAGATTTTTTTTCTGCAGGGGATATTTAACAATGGAGACAAATTTCTTTGGCACTAGTGGTAAAGAAACCTGCTTGCCAATGAGGGAGACTTAAGAGGCACAGATTCAAGGCCTGGGTCAGGAAGATCCCCTGGAGGAGGGCACAGCAACTCACTCCAGTATTCTTGCCTGGAAAATCCCATGGACAGAGGAACCTGGTGGGCTACAGTCCATAGGGTTGCAGAGTCAGACATGACTGAAGTGACTTAGCACACATGCACAGAGGAAGTGGAAGCTCTCCTGGAATCTAGTAGGTAGAGGCCAGGGCAGTGTTAAACATCAAACAGTGCAGTTCCCCCACACCATCCCTCTCCCCATGACAAAGGATTCTCTGGCCTCAAATGTCAATGGTGCTGAGACTGAGAAATCAACAGAAGGCAATCATGTGTGTTGCCTTAAGACAATACACCTTAAGGATCTAGAAGCTTCCACTCTTGCACCCTTGGAAGCAGAAGACTCCCTAGAGAGACCACATGAGTGACTACATGGAAAGGGAGCAATCCTAAGGCTACATGGAGCACTGAGCACTCAGCTGACAACAAGGAGCAAAGTCCCAGGCAGGCTCTTCAGCCAGCCCCCAACCATTTGAGATGCCAGACATGTGAACCAAGATGCTGTCGTGGATGTTCCAACACCAGCAGACGTCACACACTAGTTGTTCCTGCTAAGCACTGTCCAAATCAGAATAGAGAGCCAATAAAAATGTCAACGTAAGTCACTAGGTTTGGGGAGGGTTTATTCCACAGGACTAAATAGATGGTAGAGCCAACCGACTAGGCACTATTTCAAGCACATTCTGACTGTGGTGGTGGTTTAGTCACTAAGTCATGTTCTACTCCTGAGACCCCATGGACTATAGCCTGCCAGGCTCCTCTGTTCATAGGATTCTCCAGGCAAGATTTCTTGAGTAGGTTGCCTTCTCCAGGGCATCTTCCTGACCTAGGAATTGAATCTGGATCTCATTCATTGCTGGCCGATTCTTTTATCAACTTAGCTATAAGGGAAGCCCACATTCTAGCTACAGTCCTACAAAATGAGACATTATTATCAATATCACTTTAACAAGGACACCTAATCACACAAACATAAAGAAGTTAAGTACCAGGTCAAAGTTAACAAAACTAGGAGGAAAGAGAGTTGGGCTTTAAATCCAGGCAGCCTAACTCCAGAGGCTTAACCATCGAGTCATACAGGCTGTCTGGTCACTCATTTATTCACCCATTCAACAAATACTCATGAAGAACATACCCTGGGTCAGGCAGGCTCTGTGCACATGGGATACAACATGTATCCCAGGTTATATTCACTGGTATACAACAGAGACCAAAAGAGAAAAATCCTGGCCTCTTGGAACTTAATTCTAGTAAGGTCTGAGAAGCATAGGAGTATGCTTTGGGTAATAACACAATGATTTCTTTCCTGGCTGCCAGGCTTCTCTTCTAGTCTCCCCAGTTCCACCGAAGAATTACCCTTCCTTTGGGATACAATCTGCTAAGACTGTTACTAGTGTGGCCAGCCCTCCCTCACCAAGCCAAGCCAAACATTTCTATTCTAGAATCCGAATCTTCAGAAAAGTAACTAAAAGACTGAAACTGGTTGGAACTCATTCATTTCAGGGATGGCTCTGACACAAAACTGTTGAAAAGCTCGTGCTACCCAGATCTCCAAATCTGCCCTGCTTCCTACCCATTTATGAGCCTTGTTCTATAGGCATCTTGTTCTGTGAGCCATCTGATATCTTGCTAATAAATTCCTGTGTTGACTTAGGCGGAGGCTGGTTCTGATGCTTGTGGTTGAAGAACTCTAATTATAAGCCTGGAATTCAAGAGGTCTCCGAGCCCAGAGGCAAGACAGGTAGGAATAAACAGTAATGATGTCCCCCAGTAATCTCCATTAACTTCATCTCTGGTTTCTTGATATGGGTAACTCAGGCTCCCTCAATTTTATTTAAAGTGTTAAACGAAAACAGTTTCAAGCCTCCTTCTTCAAATTAGATTACTGTACTAAGACCTTGGGTAAAGAATCTGCCTGCAATGCAGGAGACACGGGAGATGTGGGTTCGAACCCTGGGTCAGGAAGATCCCCTGGAGGAGGGCATGGCAACCCCCTCCAGTATTCTTTCCCGGAGAATCCCATGGACAGAGAAAGCTGACAGGCTACAGCACACAGGTTTGCAAAAAGTCAAATATGACTGAAGCAACTGAGCACGCATGCACTAAGACCTCAGAAGAAAGTCTACAGAGGATGAGATGTTTGGATAGTATCACAACTCAATGTCCATGAGTTTGAGCAAACTCCGGAAGACAGTGAAGGACAGGGAAGCCTAGCACACTGCAGTCCATCGGGTCACAAAGAGTCGGACATGACTTAGCGACTAAGCAACAACAAAGACCGTTCTGCATAGAAATCCTGAAGAGACCACTGGAAATAGTTTGTAAAGCAAAGATTGAAACACAAGACACCAGTGAACAGAACTGTAGTAAAGACACAAGACTATTTAGAAGTCCAACTGTCAGGATTAAGCTTGAGCTCAGGACCAGACCAGCAGCACTTGGCTGAAGAAAGAGAAATTCCAGGCCCTGTCCCAGACTCCCTGAATCTAATCTCTGGGGTGGACACAGGAATTGTCATTTTTGTATAAATGATTCTGGGGCTCGTGAAGATCTGATAACCATTTGTTCAGTGCTGGGCTAGAGCCCCTGAGTACTGTTTGTCAAACTTTAACATGCAGACATGTGATCCTGCTAAAATCAGATTCTGATTCAGGAGGTTTGGTGGGGGGAGCTTGAGATTCCGCATTTTTAACAAGCGGGCAGATGATGCCTTACAGGTCATAGTCTGGGTGGGGCAAAGCCTGAAGCTGGGAGGCAGAAGGCACAGACCCAGGAAAGTAGCTAAGAAGTAAACAGAGCCTGACAGCTCACTCCTTGGTGAACCGACAGAAGGAAATCATAGAACCTGAAAACCGACAACTAGATTCTTCTTCTTTTTTTTTTCAATGTTTCAGACTTTTCTAAAGGTTGGAAAAATTAAAGTTACAACATATGAGAGAGAATTTTAAGCAGCCATTAATAACATTTTTCCTGGAAAACATTCAAGAAATTAAATGTTTCATAGGAGGAAACTTTTTTGGTGGGGGCTGTGCAGAACCTAATTTTATTCCCTTAATCTTATATCTGCCTTCCTTTTAGAGATACACCCGCCTCATCAACCCCCTCCTCTAGAGTGTGCACCCCTTCCTGGTGTTTGAGAAATACCATTTTCCACCTCTAGGGCCTGGTCTGTCACATAAGGATCTCCACAACCTACCCAACTCCCCAGGAGTTCATTAAGCCAAGGCTTAGTTATTCCATGCAGAATGGCTCAGCAAAGAGGCACATGGGGCCCCCTCCAGGCCCTTCAGAGTCTGATAAGCTGTGGGGGGGATCTGGAGATCCCATTGTTGGTGTTGTTAGTCGCTAAGTCATGTCCGACTTTTGCGACCCCATGGACTGTAGCCCTCCAGGCTCCTTTGTCTATAGGATTTCCCAGGCAAGAATACTGGAGTGGGTTGCCATTCCTTTCTCCAGGGGATCTTCCTGACCCAGGGGTTGAACCCATGCCTCCTGCATTTGCAGACAGATTCTTTGCTACTGAGCCACCTATGAAGCCCAGGGATGCCATTCTTGGTCCAATTTTNGGATTTCCCAGGCAAGAATACTGGAGTGGGTTGCCATTCCTTTCTCCAGGGGATCTTCCTGACCCAGGGGTTGAACCCATGCCTCCTGCATTTGCAGACAGATTCTTTGCTACTGAGCCACCTATGAAGCCCAGGGATGCCATTCTTGGTCCAATTTTGGATCTCTCTCCAATGTGAATTGAAAATAGACCTCTTTATTCTTCAACTAGACAAAGAAGAATGAACAAGTGATCCGACAACTGGATTCTTAACCACTGCGGTGCTGTCATCCTTCTGGCTTAACCCAAGGAGCCCCAAAGCAGCTAGGAGACTCCGTCCATTAATTCAGTCCTTAAGTAGCTACTTTGTCTGACCCTTTCTCTCTGATTCCTTGTCCAGCATTACAAGATGAAACAAAAACAAAGTTGTGACTCCAGAGTTCAATCTGATGTAATTGGGTGCTTTGTTCTTAATTAGAGTGCGAAGTACTCTTTTTGCAGGCCATTCCATTTGTGGAGATAATAGTTTCGTGTTTACTGTTCTAATAAAAACTACTTCTCATTATGATAATAAAAGTGCCACAAAGCTGACCTAGACAGTTTCCAAATGATGGGTGAGACAGAATCAAATTATTCTGAAGAGCTTGTGAATATTTACTTACTAGACATGATCCTTCCCTTTCTGTTCATTGATTCACTCAACGGTAATCATGGCCCAGGTATTATGTTGAGCACTGACATTTTTCATAAGGATTATGTGGTCCCAAAGGCCAAGAAGCTCAGAAACTCAGCCTCTGTGTATTGTCTGATGAACCTCACAGGATCCGCTCCATTGCTGGATTTATTTATTAAATGGAAAACTATGTGCAAATCCTTGTTCTGTGTCCTCTGGAGGAAACCCAGAAATGAAGGTAGAGTTCCAAATGGTAGGGAATAAACAACAGGTGGTCTGGGCTTTGTTCAAAATGTGAGTCACACCAAAAATGAGTGTGGGTTTTTTTTTTTTTTTCAAGAGTCATTTCCACTCCAGATCTGAATGTATGCTACTCAGCACAAAGTGAGTATTTAATAGCCACCATAACAGCTGTCTATTAAGGCAAAGCTCTATTGAACTGATATTTTTTTTAAGTGTGAGCAGCATTTGCAAGGTTGAGCTGGGCATGGAACCTCTTTCAAAGTCTTTTATCCCCTAAAGACAGAAGTCCATCAAATCAAAAGGTTGAAAACCTCTGGTTTACGTTAGAATCACTTCTCAAATAGCAATGTCAAGACAGATGATGATATTAACATCACTTGAAGGTATGTGTTAAGCACCCAGACACAAATTCTTTGTGACAGGGCTATGCTGGAAATGATTAGCAAGAGAATGTGAGGCCATGGGAAGAAGAAGTGCAGAGTCAGGACAAGCAGAGGGAGCAGGACCATCAAGGACGGAGAAGAAGGGAAGGATGTGTTGACACAAGCTCCAGGTTGGAAGGTACAAAAGCTCATCACCAGCACCTTCAGAACCTGAAGAAGAAAATAAAGCATCGCAAGGAATGTCACTTATTGGAGAGGCCTGCCTTGACCTATGAACCTAAAATGAATATTCTCATCTGTACACATCATTTCCATGCATTGATACTGCTGTATTTTCCCCANGCTCCAGGTCGGAAGGTACAAAAGCTCATCACCAGCACCTTCAGAACCTGAAGAAGAAAATAAAGCATCGCAAGGAATGTCACTTATTGGAGAGGCCTGCCTTGACCTATGAACCTAAAATGAATATTCTCATCTGTACACATCATTTCCATGCATTGATACTGCTGTATTTTCCCCATGATGCTTCTTACTATATGACGTTACTTTATGTGCTATGAATATATATTTGTTTATCTTCTGTATTCAGTTGCATCGTAAGCCTCATGATGTCAGGAACCTGGTCTTTTTCACTACTGTATCTCTAAACCTAGAGCAGTGCCTGGCAATGGCAAGCACTCAACAAAATATGTATTAAATGAACTAAATGAACGAAACCAGTAAAGGGATTTGAGGAGAGGAAAAGGCTAGTACAAGTTTAATATTATAATGAATAAGGAATTCATTATAATGAATATAATTATTACAATGAGTAAGGATGGGGAAGAAAGAAAATAAAAGTAGAATATTTTATCAAATTTCTTGAGATTATAAAGATAGAGGAGATCCTAACTCTCTGAATCCAATCTAAGCAGCCTAGAAGCATTGTAAAACATTTGTGAGTGATCCCATGGACTGTAGTCTGCCAGGCTCCTCTGTCCATGGAATTCTCCAGGCAAGAATACTGGAGTAAGTAGCCATTCCCTTCTCCACGGGATCTTCCTGACCCAGGGGTTGAACTTGGGTCTCCTGCTTTGCAGGCAGATGCTTTGCTGTCTGAGCCACTAGGGAAGCCCACTTTAGAATAGAAGCATCAAATAACTCTGAAGGAGAAAAACCAAGCCCTTGATTCTGGGTCAAACGGCTCATAGACTTCAAAGACCCTCCAACCCCACTCATTCCAGCAATTTGACTTGCCCCAGAGGTGCATCAGATCCCCCAGGGAAGTCTCAGTAGAGGGGGCATTGAGTGTCACTTGGAGGACTCCCCTGGTGGTCCAGTGGTTAAGAATCCACCTGCAAAGCAGGGGACACGGGCGTAATCCCTCTTCCAGGAAGATTTGACATGTTACAGGGCAACTAAGCCCATGTTCCACAACGAATTAGCCTGTGCACCCTAGAGTCTGTGCTCTGCAACAAGAGAAGCCACCACAATGAAAAGCTCGTACACCACAACTAGACAGTAGCCCCTGCACAGCAATAAAGACCCAGTGTAGCCCCCCACTACTGCCCCCAAAAGTGTCACTTGGGAGCTGTTCAAGAAAAGAGGCAAGCAGAGTTAATAAGGGGGAAATGCTTTATAGATTTAGTGACTAATCAGAAAAGAGAACTTGATTAACCATCTCTTCTACCACCCCCTGGTCCCTGCGGACACTGTCTCATTGTTGGGATTATGTTTACTCAAGAAAAGACAAAGCCTCAGCTGTGAGTCTGTGGTTGTGCACGCCTAGTACTTATTTTACCAAATATCTTTGTACCGCCAAGAGTGATGTGGTAGGGGCCAGTTTAGGCAAAGGATAAAGGAGCATCTTGTAACTCCACCAAGAAGAAAATGCATCCCCAAACACCTTCTCCATCAAAATCCTGCAATGATTTTTCCTTGCCTTGTGTGTACTGACTGCCAGCCTTTAATCATTCTCAGACCAAAGGATATACACACAGCAGAATGTTTCTTTCCTGAAAACAAAATTCAAACACAAGTTGATTTGGAAATGGGGGTTACCTCTGAAGAGTGAAGGGGAAAAGTAAGGGACACTTTATTATTTTATGAAAACAATAACATGATGAAATTTGTTGCTTGTTTCCTTGCTTTATTTGTTCTACTTAATATTTTTGAAACTGTAATTTTATTTTTTAAAAGTGATGCATTTGAGTACTTATTTTACTTTCTTTTTTTTCCATTTGACATTTTGAGTGTAAATATTTTTTTAAGTAAATCAGAGTATAGGAGAGGATTGTGTAAATAAAGGTGATGGCCATTAGATTTAAAACTATTTGAAAATATAACTACTAGCACATTCCACATCAGTCAGAATGGTCATCACCAAAAGTCTACAAATAAGGAATTCTCTGGTGGTCTCGTGGTTAGGACTCAACACTTTCACTTCTGGGGCCATGCATAATCCCCCACCCCAGAGCCTATAAATAATAAATGCTAAAGTGGATATGGAGAAAAGGGAACCCTCCTACAATATTAGTAGAAATATAAATTGATATAACCAGTATGGGGAAACAGTATGGAGGTTCCCTATAAATTAAAAATAGAATTACCACGTGATCCTGCAATCCCACTCTTGGTCATCTATCCAGAGGAAATTTTAATTAGAAAAGATACATGCACTCTAATGTTCATAGCATCACTGTTCACAGAAGTCAAAACACGGAAGCAACCTAAATGTCCACTGTCGAATGAATGGATAAAGAAGATACCGTATATACAATATATACAATAGAATTATATACAATACCATTATATATAATTGTACAATTATATACAATACAATACACAATAGAATACTATTTGGCCATAAAAAAGAATGAAATAATGCCATTTGCAGCAGGCTACAGTNCGGAAGCAACCTAAATGTCCACTGTCGAATGAATGGATAAAGAAGATACCGTATATACAATATATACAATAGAATTATATACAATACCATTATATATAATTGTACAATTATATACAATACAATACACAATAGAATACTATTTGGCCATAAAAAAGAATGAAATAATGCCATTTGCAGCAGGCTACAGTCTATGGGGTTGCAAAGAGTCAGACACAACTGACCACACACATGATTATTCTACCATTATTTATCCATTCTTCTATTGATGGACTTCTGGATTGTTTCTAGCTTTTGAAAGTGAAAGTGGCTCAGTCATGTCCGACTCTTTGTGACCCCACGGACTATACAGTCCATGGAATTCTCTAGGGCAGAATACTGGAGTGGGTAGCCTTTCTTCGGGGCATCTTCCCAACCCAAGTATTGAATCCAAGTCTCCCACATTGCAGGCGGATTCTTTACCAGCTGAGCCACAAGGAAAGCCCATTGTCACAATAGTTGCACAATTCTTTTTCTTGGCCATGTTTCGAAGGTTGTGGCATCTTAATTTCCTGACCAGGAATTGAACCCAGGTCCTTGGCAGTGAAAGTACCAAGTCCTAACCACTGGACCACCAGAGAATTCCCTTCCAGCTTTTAGTTCTTATGAATAAAACTGCTATAAATATTATTTTTTCATGTCTTTTTTAAAAAGTGCTCTTTTCCTGGGTGTAAACTTAAGAGTGGGATTGCTGGTTCATAGAGTTGATACATATTTAGAGTTGATAGATATTGCCCAACTGTNCACTGGACCACCAGAGAATTCCCTTCCAGCTTTTAGTTCTTATGAATAAAACTGCTATAAATATTATTTTTTCATGTCTTTTTTAAAAAGTGCTCTTTTCCTGGGTGTAAACTTAAGAGTGGGATTGCTGGTTCATAGAGTTGATACATATTTAGAGTTGATAGATATTGCCCAACTGTTTTCTAAAATGGTTACGTCAGCTTACACTCCCACTAGCAATGTAGTAGAGTTCCAGTAGCTCCACATCCTTGCCAGCCCTTTGTCATTCAGGTAGGTGTGCAGTGGTATCTTATTGTGATTTTAATTTGCATCTCCCTGTTAGCTAAGAATGTCAAGTGGCTTTTCACATCCTTGTTAGCCATTTGGATATCTTTTTTGCAAAGTGCCTTTTAAAATCTTCCACTTATGTTTTTTAATTAGGTAGTTTGTCTTTTTCTGGTTGAAGTACAGAAGCTCTTAACACATACTTATTAGGATTCTTTTATCAAATACATATAATTTGAGAATAAATTCTCAGAGCCTGTCTTCTGTTTTCACTCTCTTAATGGTGTCTTCTAACACCAAGTCCTTTTCAGGAATTAGGTAATAAATGTATTTTATATGACACAAAAAAAGGAGAGAGTTTATCTTATTAGGTTATCAACATGTACAGTGTAATATAATTTATGTCAATAACACCAAATTAAATCTATTTCACATAGCCATTTTACTCACTCAAACATACACTTCAGTATTCGTCCCGATTTAATTATGTGCAAGGAAGTACACACGCCTGAGATACTTCTTGCCCTCAAGGAACTCCATGAGACTGACAGGAGATAAGTTGCAATAATGTAATGAGAGAAATGAGAATAGATACATGTACATTTCCATGAGATCGGGCTGGAGTGACTGAACGACTACTAGGGAGATCAGTAGGAAGAACATTAAATCAGTATTACCCAGGGACATTGCCTAGACCCTTTAATGAAATGGAAGGAGGCAAACTTTCCAGATGGGGCAAGGAAGGCATGGAGGGGTCAAGTGTAAATATTCTGCTCTCTGTAAAGCACTGATTTCCAATATGTGGTTTTCAGACCATCCGTATCAGATTGACCTGTAGTCCTTAAGAAAATTGCAGGTGACTTACTATCTTTTCTCCTAGAACTTTGTAGCTCAAATATTCGGATGTAGGGCTTCATAACCTGCATTTTAAACACACCCCCTTACTGGTTATGGTCTTTTTTATACCCTTATGTTTGAAAACCATGGATGTAGGGGAACCAATAGGATACAAGAAATGGAGACTAGTACCACTTAGGAGGAGCCTTTCCTGGAACTTCATGCTGAAGAGTTTGGATTAAACTGAGTGGACCATACAAGGACATTAAAGGGGTTTTTAAAGAGAAGAAATCAAGTTGAATCAAGTTGAATGATCTTGGTAAATTTACTTCTTTTTACTTCAAGAAGTAGAAAATCATCACCAAGGAGAACTGTATGATCTTTCTGACAGTATTTGAGTCATGCCTTGATTAAAAGTCAAAGGAGAGAGTCACTTTCGTATTTTTTGTTCTTGATCAGGGATCAACAAACTTATTCTATAAAGGGCCAGACAGTAAACACTTTATGCTTTGCGAGCTACACATTCTCTGTTATACCTACTGAACCATGCTCTAAACATGAACGCAACCAACCAGTCATAGAAAATAAATATGAATGAATGGGCGTGACTGAGTTCCCACAAAACATCCTTTACAAAATCAGGCAAGCCAGAATTGGCCCATGGGAATCAGTAGTTTGTTTTCTTCAGTTCTCTAGCTTCACTTAGTTAAAGGCTTAACTTCAAGTGTAACCCACAGCTGTCTTCTCCCCTAAAATCATTTGCAGCATCTGCCAATCTGCTGCTGCCGCCGCTGCTAAGTCGCTTCAGTCGTGTCCGACTCTGTGCGACCCCAGAGACAGCAGCCCACCAGGCTCCCCCGTCCCTGGGATTCTCCAGGCAAGAACACTGGAGTGGGTTGCCATTTTAGGTCAATATAAATCTGAAACAAATTATGAAGAAAAAAATTAGTAAAAGCTAGATTGTCATATATTTTTAGAAGAAAATGCCCAATCAGGTGAAAATGTAATGAGAAATAAAGGTGAAAAGCAGGGAGACTGTTTTAGTACACATATTTTAAAAATTGAGACTTTACCACCAAATATAATGTACCAAAGTTGATCCAAAAAAAAACAAAAACCAGCTACAAAACAGCTTTAAAGAATATATATGGGACATTTGGGGAAGTTTGAATATGATCTACATATTGTGTGCACGCTCAGTCATGTCTGACTCTTTGCAACCCCACGGACTGTAGCCTGCCAGGCTCCTCTGTCCATGGAATTTTCCAGGCAAAAGTGAGTTTCCATCTCCTCCTCCAGGGAATCTTCCTGACCCAGGAATTGAACCTGGGTCTCTGGCATTGCAGGCAGATTCTTTACCACTGGGCCCCCTGGAAGCCCATGATCTACATATTAGATGATATTAAATCAATATTACGTTTCTTAGATGAGATTATGATAGTGCATAAATGTAGAGAATGTCTACATTTGTTCTTGGAGTACGGGCCTATATTTAGGGATTAAAGTGTTGTGAAAAATGGTTCAGCCAAACAGAGAGAAAAGGACAAAATCTCATCAAACCACAGCTGAGGTTAAGGGCATATAAATTTCACTGTACTATTTTTGCAACTTTTCTGGGGTTTTGACTTTCCCAAACAAATCAAAATTAGGAGAACCAAATATCGCAGAGCTGAGTATACAGTAGGTTCTGTTCTCTTTTGGAAATGTGGAGGGGACTGGTCTACGTCACGAAAGTTAATTCCATATTAGGATTCTGTCCTAAAGTAGTGGAATGCCAATGGACGCATTCATTTTTAGGCATTTATAACTTTTGGCTCCGCCTTGCCACATTCCCACCCCAGCCCATCCACCTTTGTTTTCTGTTTTTCTTCCCCCAAGTTGCCTGAAGGAGGGGTGGGGAAAAAACTTGCATTCCACAAGGGTGTATGAAATGCCTAAAACTGGCTGGAGCACTGCCCCAGGTGTTTTCTGGCAAGGATGTCCCATGGTATGGCCCTGACTCTGTCATTGTTGAGATTTTGAGTCTCTTCAGTGTGGAGTGTGGGAAGGATCGGGGTGGGGTGATAGAGGGAGAGCTGCTGAAGGGGACAGAGTCATCTGTTTACACAGTTCTCCTCTGTCTCCGGTTTGGGGTCCTGGCCTCTTTCATCTCGCTCTTNGAAAAACTTGCATTCCACAAGGGTGTTTGAAATGCCTAAAACTGTGGCCTGAGCACTGCCCCAGGTGTTTTCTGGCAAGGATGTCCCCTGGTGTGGCCCTGACTCTGTCATTGTTGAGATTTTGAGTCTCTTCTGTGTGGAGTGTGGGAAGGATCGGGGTGGGGTGATAGAGGGACAGCTGCCGAAGGGCACAGAGTCATCTGTTTACACAGTTCTCCTCTGTCTCCGGTTTGGGGTCCTGGCCTCTTTCATCTCGCTCTTCTTTCTGGCACAGCCCCAGCGCCTCTGGGAGTCATTTCCGGAGCGGAACCCTTGCTGTCACTGGGCTTTTCTGTTCCCTTCCCCTTCCCCTCGGTGGTTACAGAACCTCCTGCTTGAAAATTGCTCCAAGGGAGACAGGGAGGTTGGCAGTTGCAAATAACTAAACCTTACAAAACGTAGCAGGCTGCAGTATAAATTTATCCTGAAAAAAAAAAAAATATATATATATATATAAAACATGAAAGGGAAGACAAGTAAAGTGCTGTTTAAAAAGCATAGAGCTAACAACAGCAACCGCAAAAACGTAGTGCATTTGAAAAAGCAGGAACTTTACTGTTAGGTAGTGAAGTGAAAGTCGCTCAGTCATGTCCGACTCTTTGTTACCCCATAGACTTTACAGTCCATGAAAAGCTCCAGGGCAGAATATTGGAGTGGGTAGCCTCTTCCTCTTTTAGGGGATCTTCCCAATCCAGGGACTGAACCCAGGTCTCCCACATTGCAGGCAGATCCTTTACGAACTGAGCTACCNCTCAGTCGTGTCCGATTCTTTGTTACCCCATAGACTTTACAGTCCATGAAAAGCTCCAGGGCAGAATATTGGAGTGGGTAGCCTCTTCCTCTTTTAGGGGATCTTCCCAATCCAGGGACTGAACCCAGGTCTCCCACATTGCAGGCAGATCCTTTACGAACTGAGCTACCAGGGAAGCCTTCACTGTTAGGTAGACCTGGGCTTGAATCTCTGTGATGCCACTAACTGGCAAGATGATCTTGGAAGAATTACTTAACTTCTCTGCACCCCAATTTCCTTACCTCTAAAATGGAACAAATAGAACCTACTTCTTGTCAGGATAAACAGCAACAATGCAATTTTTCTTCCTGGCTGAGAAGCTTCTAGACATAGGAACGTTAGTGAAGTGAAGTCGCTCAATCGTGTCCGACTCTTTGCAACCCCATAGACTGGGGTCATAGACTGTAGCCTACCAGGCTCCTCTGTCCATGAGATTTTCCAGGCAATAGTACTGGAGTGGATTGCCATTTCCTTCTCCAAGGGATCTTTCTAACCCAGGGCTCAAACCCTGGTCTCCCGCTTTGTAGACAGACGCTTTACCATCTGAGCCACCAGGGAAGTCCAATGTGAACATTGATCTAGTATAATTGCTGGTTTGACCTTAAAGCGACCCTTTATTCCACAAGGATGACTGAATTCACAATCCAAGCTGGGAGAAAGGGGGCAATCGGATGTGTTTCCCCAGGGTAATATGGGAAGCCCTTCTTTGAAGTCTTTTACATTCAAATACATTCAGGTATTATCAAGGTTTCTCAAAACTGCAATGTGAAGAGAGGAATCACCTGGAGCTCATGTTAACATTCAGATTTTTATTCCTAACTCTGGAGTGGGGCTGCAGTTCTGAACTTTCATCAAGCTCCCAGGAATGCTGCTGCTGTATTTCTCCAAACCACACAATGCTGAGAAGATCCCCAGAGTCTTCTCTGAAAGACAGGAGAAGCAGAGATCTCCCAGACTGCGAACTCCTAGGACTTCTGCTGCTGCTGTTTGTTTAGCCACTCAGCTGTGTATGACTGTTTGCTTCCCTATGGACTGTAGCCTGCCAGGGTCCTCAGTCCATGGGATTCTCCAGGCAACCATTTCCTTCTCCAGAGCCTCTTCCCAACCCAAGGATCGAACCTATGTCTTCTGAGTTTCCTGCATTGACAGGTGGATTCTTTACACTGAGCCACCTGGTAAGTCCTCCTAGGACTTCTAGCCTTCTTCTAATTTACCTTTATTCTGATTCTTGTTTCGGGGCAGACATTCATTTTAATGCCTTTGTTTTTTTTAAAGTTTCCTTTCTCTTAAATGTGATGTTCCTTTCACCATGTTCTAATGAAGTAAAGCTCTTTTGCAAAAGGAACTAAGACAACATTGTCAGCTGCCTGTTGAAGCCTCACTAAGGAATTAAATAAACCATGAGTGTCTCCATGAACATGAAAGAATGAGTTTTGCTGTGGAAAGATGAGAATGAGAAAGGAAGCTTGAGAAGGAAGTTCAAAAGCATCAATTCTTCGGTGTTCAGCTTTCTTCACAGTCCAGCTCTTACATCCATACATGCCCCATGTGTAACCCTGACCCCCTGGGTCCCAAGGGTAGGCAGGAGATCTACAGTCTCTTGCAATTGTGAAAGAGAGAAAAAAAGGAAAAGCAAAACATCTGAGACATGAATCCTTGAACTTGTGCTTTTAGGCTTCCTTCTTCACATCTCTCTCCAGGCTACAAGTCAGTGCATGCACAGCCCTCCCTCCTGCGGAGCGACTGGGGGCCCAGGACTTGCCCAGCAGGTTCTGACCCATTCAAGGCCTCCCTTTGTGAGTCCTGGTAGCTCACAGGTCCCAGAGCTTTTTAAACGGCTTGACTTAACATATGTTTTAATGTCAGGGAGTTGTTAATGCAGGAAAGAGTTGGCTAAATTTCTCATCTGCAATCACCAAAAGCATTTTGAGGGTTCTATTTTTTTTTTTAATCAACCAAAGCAACACATACTTATGGAGAGTCCATTGAAAGCTAAGAATTAGGTTAAGGACTGTGGAAAATCAAGTTTAATGAGACACTCCACTGCCTTAAGGAGTTTTCATTTTATTAAAGGAGATAGACAAAAACATTTTAAAAGCCACAAGACATGAATAAACGCTGTAACGCTAAAATGAGAAAGAAGGTACAACTAATCAAGAGATTGGAATGATGGAGTCTAGTAAAGGAGAGTCTGTTTTTGCCTAGTGAGTGCCACAGGGCTTGTTATAGAAATGCATAAATAGTCAGAATAAATGAACTGATGAGTATGAATGAGTCAATGCACGCAGAACAAAACCTTAATTTCTTAAAAACTCAATCTATTTTTTTCCTCTCTGTTTGTTTTTTTTCTTTTTTCTGAACTATTATCTGGTAGCCTCACCCCCCCCATACACAGCCCACACGCTGCTCTCTATCCTTTCCCGTGACAGCAGTTAGGCTTAGAGTGCAAATCACCCCTCACAAGGCCTTCAGAGTCGAGGGATTAAGGGGGTGGGATGGGGGGAGGCTACTTGTATATTGGTAGCTGTATGCGCCAGCTAGAAACAGCTGTGGCCAGTTTTCTCACTGAAGGAAACAGGAGGAGGANTCAGCTGTGTATGACTGTTTGCTTCCCTATGGACTGTAGCCTGCCAGGGTCCTCAGTCCATGGGATTCTCCAGGCAACCATTTCCTTCTCCAGAGCCTCTTCCCAACCCAAGGATCGAACCTATGTCTTCTGAGTTTCCTGCATTGACAGGTGGATTCTTTACACTGAGCCACCTGGTAAGTCCTCCTAGGACTTCTAGCCTTCTTCTAATTTACCTTTATTCTGATTCTTGTTTCGGGGCAGACATTCATTTTAATGCCTTTGTTTTTTTTAAAGTTTCCTTTCTCTTAAATGTGATGTTCCTTTCACCATGTTCTAATGAAGTAAAGCTCTTTTGCAAAAGGAACTAAGACAACATTGTCAGCTGCCTGTTGAAGCCTCACTAAGGAATTAAATAAACCATGAGTGTCTCCATGAACATGAAAGAATGAGTTTTGCTGTGGAAAGATGAGAATGAGAAAGGAAGCTTGAGAAGGAAGTTCAAAAGCATCAATTCTTCGGTGTTCAGCTTTCTTCACAGTCCAGCTCTTACATCCATACATGCCCCATGTGTAACCCTGACCCCCTGGGTCCCAAGGGTAGGCAGGAGATCTACAGTCTCTTGCAATTGTGAAAGAGAGAAAAAAAGGAAAAGCAAAACATCTGAGACATGAATCCTTGAACTTGTGCTTTTAGGCTTCCTTCTTCACATCTCTCTCCAGGCTACAAGTCAGTGCATGCACAGCCCTCCCTCCTGCGGAGCGACTGGGGGCCCAGGACTTGCCCAGCAGGTTCTGATCCATTCAAGGCCTCCCTTTGTGAGTCCTGGTAGCTCACAGGTCCCAGAGCTTTTTAAACGGCTTGACTTAACATATGTTTTAATGTCAGGGAGTTGTTAATGCAGGAAAGAGTTGGCTAAATTTCTCATCTGCAATCACCGAAAGCATTTTGAGGGTTCTATTTTTTTTTTTTAATCAACCAAAGCAACACATACTTATGGAGAGTCCATTGAAAGCTAAGAATTAGGTTAAGGACTGTGGAAAATCAAGTTTAATGAGACACTCCACTGCCTTAAGGAGTTTTCATTTTATTAAAGGAGATAGACAAAAACATTTTAAAAGCCACAAGACATGAATAAACGCTGTAACGCTAAAATGAGAAAGAAGGTACAACTAATCAAGAGATTGGAATGATGGAGTCTAGTAAAGGAGAGTCTGTTTTTGCCTAGTGAGTGCCACAGGGCTTGTTATAGAAATGCATAAATAGTCAGAATAAATGAACTGATGAGTATGAATGAGTCAATGCACGCAGAACAAAACCTTAATTTCTTAAAAACTCAATCTATTTTTTTCCTCTCTGTTTGTTTTTTTTCTTTTTTCTGAACTATTATCTGGTAGCCTCACCCCCCCACACACAGCCCACACGCTGCTCTCTATCCTTTCCCGTGACAGCAGTTAGGCTTAGAGTGCAAATCACCCCTCACAAGGCCTTCAGAGTCGAGGGATTAAGGGGGTGGGATGGGGGGAGGCTACTTGTATATTGGTAGCTGTATGCGCCAGCTAGAAACAGCTGTGGCCAGTTTTCTCACTGAAGGAAACAGGAGGAGGAAGAAACAGGAGACAGCATGGGGAAGGCGCAATCAAGCAAAGGACTGACCCTTTCTGGAAGGATAGTTACCCAGCAACCTGCCAGTGACCGGTCATGCCCTGGAATCCCGTGAAGCTGAATGAGGCCAAAGGCCACTGCCTTGTTCAAGTGGGAAGGCGCTTGACTATAGATTCTGCTCAACTGTTCCTCACTTTAATATTTTCAACAGCAGAGTTATATTTTGGGTATGAAAAACTGGGAAACTTAACACTGTGCAGAGTCTACAGAACTCTATTCCAACGCTTAAACATTGCTCTATTCAATTAGCATTTATGGAGTGTCTTTTCAGTGCCCACTCTCAAAACCTGTTGATTGTCTTCTGTTGTGACACTGTGTGTGATCAGGAACAGTCTTTGATGAAAATTTGTGAAAGACTTTGAAATGGACAAATTAAAAAAGAAAATGATTTAGATTTGTAGATGGCCTTTTAGTGGAATACTAGGTGTTGTTTTGTAAACCCACCTTTCAGGATTTATCTCATTCTGTAGGGTCTATGCCTTTCATTGCCTTTGAGCTATTTCACAACTCTAAGTTGTAGCAATTGATAGTGATGTCAACAATTCCTGTTCATAGAAATGTAATTTTGTCAAGGTGAATGTGCAATTCGTTCCACCATATGGAAGAGGCCAGTTTTGCTTCTATTGGTAAATTTATTTCAGTGTCCTTGAAGGCTTATGTGTGGATCTGTTCTTTGAAATCTCCTTTGAACTGGTTTTTACATTTTAATGTTTCCTCATTAACTGAGTTAAAGAAAGTGTTTGATACATACACATTTTATTTATATGAAAGCCATGATACTATTTTTTAAAATTATCCTTTATTGTAGGAAAAACAAGATAATAAGACATCAGACATTTATACCTTAATGGCAATGGAGAAATCAGTTCAGTTCCGTCGCTCCATAGTGTCCGGCTCTTTGGGACTCCATGAATCGCAGCACGCCTGGCCTCTCCGTCCATCACTAACTCCTGGAGTTCACTCAGACTCACGTCCATCGAGTCTGTGATGCCATCCAGCCATCTCATCCTCTGTCGTCCCCTTCTCCTCCTGCCCTCCATCCCTCCCAGCATCAGAGTCTTTTCCAATGAGTCAACTCTTCGCATGAGGTGGCCAAAGT
>SJYA01001198.1:2885827-2909401 GCA_006410615.1 Neotragus moschatus
GGATTGATCTCCTTCAGAATGGACTGGTTGGATCTCCTTGCAGTCCAAGGGACTCTCAAGAGTCTTCTCCAACACCACAGTTCAGAAGCATCAATTCTTCGGTACTCAGCTTTCTTCACAGTCCAACTCTCACATCCATACGTGACCACTGGAAAAACCATAGCCTTGACTAGACGGACCTTTGTTGGTAAAGTAATGTCTCTGCTTTTGAATATGCTATCTACGTTGGTCATAACTTTTCTTCCAAGGAGTAAGCATCTTTTAATTTCATGGCTGCAATCACCATCTGCAGAGATTTGGAGCCCCCAAATATAAAGTCTGACACTGTTTCCCCATCTATTTCCCACAAAGTGACGGAAGCTTGTAATCATGAAAACGTTTTGTATACAAAATAAGTGTTAAAATTTTATCCACTGGAGCTGTTAACTGTAAATATAACATGATCAAGCCTGGTAGTTCTAAGACAGAGGACAATTTGGCACCTTTTTTTTTTTTCCTCAGTGGTTATCAACGCAGTACCATTGGTGTAGAGAAGGAAAATTTTTCCTCTACCCTCTTATTGTAAGTGCCTATGGCCTGCAAATTAAACGGACAAAAGATAGATTGACAGGAGAAAGTGTTTATTCACAGAACGAATAAGTGAAAACTAAAAGAAATGGTTAGGCAAGCAGAAACAGACTCACAGGGTAAGAAAACAAACTTATGATTACCAAAGGCGAAAGGTGGGGCTGGGAAATAAATCAGGAGTTTGAGACTGACATGTACACACTACCGTATATGAAATCATCAACAAGGACCTACTGGATGTCACAGGGAACTCTACTCAGTATTCTGTAATAATCTGATGGGAAAAGAATTTTAAAAAGTAGACATATGTAGATGTATTAATATAACTGAATCACTTTGCTATATACCTGAAACTAAGGCAATACTGTAAATCAGTTATCAGTTCAGTTCAGTCACTCCGTCATGTCCAACTCTTTGTAACCCCCATGGACTGCAGCATGCTAGGCTTCCCTATCCATCACCAACTTCTGGAGCTTACCCAGACTCATGTCCTTTGAGTCAGTGATGCCATCCAGCCATCTCATCCTCTATCGTCCCCTTCTCCTCCCTCCTTCAATCCCTCCTAGCATCAGAGTCTTTTCCAATGAGTCAGTTCTTCGAATCAGGTGGCCAAAGTACTGGAGCTTCAGCTTCAGCATCAGTCCTTCCAGTGAATATTCAGGACTACTTTCCTTTAGGATTGACTGGTTGGATCTCCTTGCAGTCCAAGGGTCTCTCGAGAGTCTTCTCCAACACCACAGTTCAAAAGTATCAATTTTGCGCTCAGCTTTCTTCATAGTCCACTCTCACATCCATACATGACTACTGGAAAAACCATAGCTCTGACTAGACGGATCTTTGTTGGCAAATCAGTTATACTCCAATAAGAAATAAAACTTTTAAAAAGAAAAGGAAGAAATGGCTAGGCCTGCAAGGAAATTGTGGAGGACATGTCAACACAAAATAAAGGGGTGATAAGTTGTAGAAAGGTAAATATATGGGAAAAAATGACTAGAAGTTAAGGATTATTTTAGTAAGCTTTGTTTTATGCAGACTCATTTCCATTCTGACTTTTTATTTCCTGTGATAAGGGTTGTTTTCCTCCATATGGTCTTGGAGAGGGGAGAAAGCCATCTTCACAAAGGGAATTTAATGCCCNAAGGTAAATATATGGGAAAAAATGACTAGAAGTTAAGGATTATTTTAGTAAGCTTTGTTTTATGCAGACTCATTTCCATTCTGACTTTTTATTTCCTGTGATAAGGGTTGTTTTCCTCCATATGGTCTTGGAGAGGGGAGAAAGCCATCTTCACAAAGGGAATTTAATGCCCTGCTTTAAGTCACAAACAGGGAGGACAGAGAGTTCCTGCTGTGTCAATTTCTTAACTGCTATCCACTGAAAATAATCCTTACGCTGAAGTGACATAGTTTGCACTGGTATATTCTGATCCCCTTCATTGACATCAATTCAACTGCTTTATTTATGCCCCCTCCCTGACATTGGTACAATATGTACCTTATTTCTCCTGATATAATCACTGAATTCCCTTTTAAAGCTTTCAGAGCCAGGTATGGATTTCTGCATAGCTGATCTGCATTCCTTTATTTTCCCAACACATCTATTTACCAAGACTTCTTGCCATTAGGGATCCATGAATGAGAATCTAGATTGGATCAAAACTGTTGCTTTAATCAGGATAATTAAAGTTATAAACAATTTATTCTCCAAGGGATTTAGAGAACTATATAAAGGAAGAATGAAAAGACTGGCTTGAAACTCAACATTTGAAAAACTAAGATCACGGCATCCAGTCCCATCAATTCATGACAAATAGAAGGGGAAAAAGTGGAAACGATGACAGATTTTATTTTCTTGGCCTCCAAAATCACTGCGGGTTGTGACTGCAGCCATGAAATTAAAAGATGCTTGCTTCTTGGAAGAAAAGCTCTGACAAACCTAGATAGCATATTAAAAAGCAGAGACATCACTTTGCTGACAAAAGTCCATCCAGTAAAAGCTATGATTTTTCCAATAATCATGTATGGATGTGAGAGTTGGACTATAAAGAAAGCTGAGCACCAAAGAATTGATGCTTTTGAAGTGGGATGTTGGAGAAGACTCTTGAGAGTCTCTCGGACTGCAAGGAGATTCAAACTAGCCAAACCTAAAGGAAATCAGTCTTGAATATTCATTGGAAGAACTGATGCTGAAGCTCCAAATCTTTGGTCACCTGATTCTGACTCATAGGAAAAGACCTTGATACTGGGTAAGATTGAAGGCAAAAGGAAAAGGGAGCAGCAGAGGATGAAATGGTTTGATAGCATCACTGACTGAGCAGACATGAATCTGAGCAAATTCCAAGACACAGTGGAAGACAGGAGCCTGGCATGCTGCAGTCCATGGGGTTGCAAAATCTCAGATACAATTTTGCAACTGAACAACAACGTAAGAACTGACTCTATTTCACTTTTGACATGTATGCAGTGGTTCTAACATGTATATGCTTTTCTATTGTTCTATTCTGCATCTTCACGTACTGATAGGAAGTGACCTATGATACGTTAAAAAATGAAAAAAATGAAGTGCAGAACAGAGTATACAGTATGCTACCTCATGTGTGAAAAAGGGAGGAAGGTCACAATCTGCATTAGAATTTGCTGGTATAGAAAAGATGGGAGCAAAGTTGGGCATNCCTTCGCGTACTAATATGAAGTGACCTATGATGTGTTAAAAAATGAAAAAAATGAAGTGCAGAACAGAGTATACAGTATGCTACCTCGTGTGTGAAAAAGGGAGGAAGGTCACAATCTGCATTAGAATTTGCTGGTATAGAAAAGATGGGAGCAAAGTTGGGCATTGGGGAGGCAAGGGTAGAAGGGAGATTTTTAGACTGTACACTGGTTTATGCTTTCTGCTTGTTGAATCTTGTGACTGTTTTCCTATTTTTTAATTAACGATTTTTCAAAAACCTAAACCATTTTTAAGTATAATGTAGCTCATTAGGCTTTTCTTAAGTTCAAGTTTCAACATGTTAAAAAAATAAAATAAATACTGAAATAAAATGTGAACTGTAAAATTATGAGTGTGTATATATTTGCATGTGCTCTACATGCTAGAATGATTCATCAAGACAGTCTGTGTGCTCCAAGCAGATGACACCTGGCACGCTGAGGACACAGNTAAGTTCAAGTTTCAACATGTTAAAAAAATAAAATAAATACTGAAATAAAATGTGAACTGTAAAATTATGAGTGTGTATATATTTGCATGTGCTCTACATGCTAGAATGATTCATCAAGACAGTCTGTGTGCTCCAAGCAGATGACACCTGGCACGCTGAGGACACAGTATTATAGTATATACAGCATCATGTATAGCCTTTAACTTGCAAACTAAACAGGTTTAAAGAATGAGAGAATTCATGTTAGAGAGAATAAAAACTGCAAACATAAGACTAACACCTGACATTTTTCTCTGCTCCCCATTCTAAATCTCCAAAAGAAAGAACTCAGTTTCCAGGGGACCTCTGATAACATTTATACATGTTTAAGAGTCCTCAAGCATTTTAGTTACAATTGGAGTTACAGTTAAACTATATTTTAAGATGTTTGGGAACTCCTCAAGACTTTGGTCTGCACTGGAAATATACAAGTCAAAATATTTACATGGGGATACATAAAAAGTCTTACAAAAAAGATACTTCCCACTTTGAAATATTACTAAAAACTTCTATTCACACGTTAGCACCAATAAAGGAAAAACCTAGGCTCAGTTGCTCAGTCATGTTTGACTTTTTGCAACCCCATGGACTGGCTCCTCTGTCCATGGGATTCCCCAGGCAAGAATACTTGAGTGGGTTACCATTTCCATCTTGACCCAGCGATCAAAACCGTGTCTTCTGAACAGGCAGGTGGATGCATTACCACTGAGCCTCTGGTAAGTCCATGATTCTATTAACTCTAGGGACCCTCTTCAGACTCATGTTAATCCAAATAAAAGCAATACAAACAGAAAATAAATATCAGAAAGTCTGGAAAAATTTTAAATTTTTCCTAAGATGATCATTCTGCTGCTGCTGCTGCTAAGTCACTTCAGTCGTGTCCAACTCTGTGCGACCCCATAGAAGGCAGCCCACCAGGCTCCCCTGTCCCTGGGATTCTCCAGGTGAGAACACTGGAGTGGGTTGCCATTTCCTTCTCCAATGCATGAAGTGAAAAGTGAAAGTGAAGTCGCTCNAGGCTTTTTAGTTCCTCTTCACTTTCTGCCATAAGGGTGCTGTCATCTGGATATCTGAGGTTATTGGTATTTCTCCCGGCAATCTTGATTCCAGCTCGTGTTTCTTCCAGTCCACTTTCCACTTTCCTAATGAATATTAATACTTCCTCTAAAGCAATCTGCTTTACCACCTGTTGTTGAAAACATTCTATTTTCTTTCACAGTTGCTAGAAGATTGTTTACATTCTGATTTCACACAGCTTCTGTGAGTCCTTTGTTAGAAACAAATCAATTCTGTAACTAGATTTATAGAAAATGTTTATATTCTAAACAATCTGATCAGGGGTGGTTGAAAGGAGAACTAATATTAGGTGGTTGAAAAAATACTTGTAGTTTCAGACTTTTTTTTTTTTAATCATGAAAAAATTTTAAACCATTATAACTAGGCTCAAACACATCTTTATTAATCAAAATAGGAACCATTATAATCAACACATTTTTGCCAACAAGAAGTAAGTTGGTTTATCCCTTAGTGTAAAAATCCATGCTTTAGGATCTGACAAACTCTTGGAAAGCATTTTCTGCCTCCTGCTGATTGTGGAAGCATTTTCCCCACAAAAAGTTGTTGAGATGCTTGAAGAAATGGTAGTTTGTTGGCAAGAGGTTTCAGGTGAATGTGGCGGATGAGGCAAAACTTTGTAGTCCAATTCGTTCAACTTTTGAAGCATTGGTGGTGTGACATGTGGTTGGGTGTTGTCTCGGAGAATAATTGGGCCCTTTCTGTTGACTAATGCCAATTGCAAGCATTGCAGTTTTGGGTGCATTTCATCGATTTGCTGAGCATACTTCTCAGATGTAATGGTTTCACCAGGATTCAGAAAGCTGTAGTGGAGCAGACCAGCACACCACCAGTGACTATGATCTTTTTTGGTACAAGTTTGACTTTGAAAGTGCTTTGGAGCCTTTTCTCTGTACAACCACTGAGCTGGTCATCACTGGTTCCTGTATAAAGTCCATGTTTTTTTGCACATCATAATCAGATCAAGAAATGGTTCATTGTTGTTGCATAAAATAAGAGAAGATGACAGTTCCAATGATTTTTTTGATTTGTGGTCAGCTCATGAGGCACCCACTTATCAAGCTTTTTCCAATTTGCTTAAAATGCCAAACAACCATAAAGTGGACAACATTAGGTTTTTTGGCAACCTCTCATGTAGTTGTAAGAGGATCAGCTTCGATGATGGCTCTCAGTTGGTCACTGTCAACTTCTAATGGCCAGCTGCTGCACTCCTCATCTTCAAGGCTCTCCTCTCCTTTGCAAAACTTCTTGAACTACCATATATTCGTTAGCTATTCTTGGGCCAAGTATGTTGTTGATGTTGCGAGTTGTCTCCACTGCTTTACAACCCATTTTGAACTTGAATAAGAAAACCGCTCAAATTTGCTTGTCTAACATCATTTCCCTAGTCTGAAATAAATATAAAAATACAATAAATAAGTAATAAGTCATTACTTATTAATGACAAGTCATTACTTAAAAAAACCATGAACCAAGAAATGTACTTTATAATGATGTATAACATGACCACATTTATTTAAGAACAGATTCCAATATCAAACAGTAAACTTCAACAATGCAGAACTGCAATTACTTTTGCACCAACCTAGGACTTGAAGTTTCCAAACTACCACTGGCTAAAAGCCAAATATATCCTGGGATGCTTAGTGGCCTGCAAGACATAAATTGATCTTGGTTATAGTCGCAAAGTGCATAGGTGAGATAAACAGTTGATTAGCTGAGGATATTTTAAAATCTCTAACACAGCCTTTTAAATAAATATCTGTTGTTATTTTATTTAATCAGAGAAGTAATACATGCTTATCATGGAAATTTTGTAAAATATGAAAAAATTCAAATGTACCCAAACGGGTGCATTTCTTGGCCTTCTCAGTTCTGGTAGCACCAGGTGTACAGCCAGGTAGCAGAAGAGCCTGTAGGACTAAACTCTTTACTGTAAGTGACTTGATTCATCTGGGGAGAGAATTCAGCCCTCTCTTGGATTTCAGCTGACAATTGCTGTGGCACCATCTTTTATAAGCATGACACTCAAGAGAAAACACATATTAAATTTCAAAAGACTGTTCTTGGATCTTTAATCTCCATATTTATCTTTGAAAATCATGCTTTCCATGAATATAATAGAGCATCATGAAAAGTTAAATAATATAAATACTGAACTATAAATTCTTATTAGGAAATGGAGTGTAGCTAAATTTTTAGTTCTGGAAAAGTATTTCCTATTTTAATGCAAAGAAAAAATGTGCATTTAGAAAAGAGATATAGAACAGACCCAACCCCAAAATTTGTACCAATTTTTAGGAGACACAGAGAAATTAAAACCCATAGCTAAGCCTGTGCTGTGCTCAGTTGCTTCAGTAGTGTCCAACTCTTTGTGACCCCCATGGTCTGTAGCCCACCAGGCTTCTCTGCCCATGGGATTCTCCAGGCAAGAAAACAAGTGGGTTGCCACATCCCTCTCCAGGGGATCATCCCCACTCAGGAGTCAAACCTGGGGCTCCTGCACTGTAGACTGATTTTATACCACTGAGCCTCTGGGGAAGCCTACGTAATTACAAATACATGAATTCAGCCAACAAAGTAAATTCCATAAAAATCAATAAAGCCTCTTTAGTTTTCTGTTCAATTGCATAGGTGAGATAAACAGTTGATTAGGTGAGAATATTTTAAAATCTTTAATACAGCCTTTTAAATAAATATCTGTTGTTATTTTATTTAATCAGAGAAGTAATACATGCTTATTATGGAAATTTTGTAAAATATGAAAAAATTCAAAGTACAAAATAAAATTATCCACAAAGCCATTGTTCATAATAATAAAATCATAAAATAATAAAATAATAAAATAAAATCATTGTTCATAATAAAAATAAAAAAATCCATTGTTCATTAATAAAAATCATTATTACATTTTTATTGTGTGTCTTTTGGACTTTTCTATGTATAAATTATGTATGTGTTTACACAAAATTGGGTTGAAATTGTATGTATTTGTCTTCTCCCCCTCAATACTATACACAGTTTTCCTTTATTCTACTACTTTTAATCTCTTATGATTGATATATAAATCATTNTGTTCATAATAAAAATAAAAAATCCATTGTTCATTAATAAAAATCATTATTACATTTTTATTATGTGTCTTTTGGACTTTTCTATGTATAAATTATGTATGTGTTTACAAAAAATTGGGTTGAAATTGTATGTATTTGTCTTCTCTCCCTCAATACTATACACAGTTTTCCTTTATTCTACTACTTTTAATCTCTTATGATTGATATATAAATCATTGCCAATGTTTTGTTATTACAAATACAACTGCAATAAATATCTTTGTACATAAATTTGTACATCTACTTTCCATTCATTATTTCATTAGGGAAATATCAGCACTGGAATTCTAAGATAAACATTTAGCCTTCTAGAAACATTGAAATAACTTATACTCTCACAAATAGTGATAAGAAGGCTAGTTTGCTTATGCCCCAGCTAACACTGTGTATTATCAACCATCTGTCTTCATATGTAGATGGAGCGTCATCTAACACATGAAGGAGATGGACAAATACTTGTCCTTCTAAATGGTCCAGAGATTTCCCTGGAGTTTCCCTTACGCGCAATTATAATATGAGTCAGAACCAAGTCTTCAAAAGCAGGACAGAGGGACTATATTGACAAAAACTGGGGCCACCATGTCCATAATTCCCTTGTCTGACTCATTTGTTCCTGCATATTCAGGACCCTTAGCTCTGAGGCTGCCTTTGTTTCAAGTAACTCAATAAATTACAAAAGTCAGATCAGCAGCAACAGAAATGAGTTGCAACACAGTCCCATAGAGGGCCTTTTTACCCCTGAAATTTCAGTGTTTTATTAAAGTATATTTGTCTATTTATCCATGAGACTAAAAAGCTGTGATTTGGTCAATCTTTTATTACTCACAGCAAAATCAGTATATTTAGAACAAGCAAAATCAAATTAGTTTCCTAAGAAAATTCCAAAGGAATTATACTATCCTAGGCCTCGACAATATTTTCTATAAAGGACCAGATCGTAAATGTTTCAGGCCTTGCCAGCCAAATGATCTCTGGCACAAGTATTCAACTCTGCCCTTATAATATGAAAATAGTAATAGACAATAAGTAAACAGATGAGCGTGGCTGTGTTCCACCAAAACTTTACTTTATTTACAAAGATAGGCAGCTGGCTGGAATGGACGCTTAGGCTCTACCCTCAGGAGAGCTTCAGTCTCCCAACACGGGCTCCATCTTACTGTTTGATTATAAAGAAAAAATACACTGAGGAATATTTGTATAATTATCTCTCTGAAATGAAATCATTGTTTATGAAATGAAATCATTCTTTTCATTAAGATATAGTTTTTATTAAAAATCTGTTAAGTGAGAGGAATCATGTGAGCCCTTGACACTGCAAGAAAGAACCACAGAAGGGACAAGTCAAAGAAAGGGGTGGAGGTGAAAGGGTTGCCACAGGGTGCCCTTTGTCTCACCCAAATCAAACTTAACACTGCAACTCTTCTGAAATATTGGATTGGCAAAAAAATTCATTTGTCTTTTTTTCATAAGATGCTGTGGAAAAACCCAAACAAACTTTTTGACAACCCAAGAATTCAGAGCTTAGAAATCTTCATGGATAAGAAGAAAGACTCCAAAGCCAAAACAGAGCTCTGCTGCTGCTGCTGCTAAGTCATGTCAGTCGTGTACAAGGCACAGCTCTAGCATCTCCAGTGAAGAGCAAGACTGTCATCTTGATCACTGAGGTGTGAATACTGGCAGGTTTGCAGCACCTTATCACTTATGGTGGTGCTTATTTGGAGACAGTTTTCAAATCTGAGCTATCATGGCTAGTAAGAGCAAATAGCAAACAAATGACTCAGCAGCTTAAAAGTGCTTCAAGAGACCTAAAATGACAGAAGAAATGTTCAAATGTAAAGTCAGAACTAATATACAACTCTTAAATAAAACAACTTAATATAGATGTGTCATATGGTATATGTTTTTACAGTGTCATGTTGGCTTTATGAATAAAGACTTATGTATCAAAGGGCTAACAGTTCAGACGATCAGGGAAGTGTTTGTATTCTTTCCTTCATGACACAAACCCTTCTATGTTTTAGCCTGTGTTCAAGATCAGTGATGATGATCACAAATCCTTTGGCACATTTCCTGAGAGCTGGGCCCTATGCTGTCTCAGACTCTCTGACTAGTAGAATACTTGTGAAAGAATGGAAGTCCCTTTCTCAGTTTTCAGGCCCAGACCCTAGGAGCCCATAGTTTTTATTTTCTGTCTCTAAAAGGCCAAGTAAGAAGTCCAGTTACCCTCTGGAGAGTAGAAGTCTAACTACCCTAGGACAAAGAGAGGTCCTAAGACTACATAAAGAGGGGCAAAGGCTCAGCCATGCCATCAAGTTATCAGGAATGGAGGAAAGTCATCTTGAACTCTCAGAAACAATTCAGTTGCCAGTAAGTTGAGCAGAAGAATCACCCAGTTAAACCATTGCCAATTTCCTGACTCACAAAACTGTGAGATACAATAAAAATTTTGTTGTTTTAATCCACTATGCTTTGGTGTGCTTTGTAATACAGCAATAAGTAACTTGATTATATACAGTAATGACAAACATCAAAAGATTCTTATGTGCATTCTAGCAATGAATTACTTAGCGTTTTTCCTTTTATTTTTCCAGTTACTTTCAATAAAATACACATCTCTAGTTTTGCCTTTCTGGGTGTCACTGTCTGAAACTTTTATTTCACTTCCTAAACAATGACCTTCACTGAGAAATTTCCAAGATTGCTGTTGACACATGATTACCAACTAAAGAATTTTTAAAAATGTTAAAACCTACCACAGAACCCATGTGAACTGGCAATAGATCTTAAAAATAAGCAATGGACCAAACAGTTGAATTTTGTAATTAATTTCATAACCAAACCCAACTTAATTATTAGAGACAATGATTTCCAATCCCAGTTTTAAAACATGACAGGCATCATTAATGGATTCAAGCAATCACAAAATTCTCTGTAATATTTCAACAACTCCTTTTCCTTCATTTCTCATTGGAATAAAAATGTAAAGTATGTCAAGCAACAAGAATTTGGGAAAAGGGTAAATGGCATGTTTCATGCATAAATAAACTCCTTCAGAATGCAGAATATGTAACATAAGAAAATGGAATACTTGTTTATGTGCTTTTTTTTGTATTCCCATTTGGTAGTCTTGTCTATATAATTCTACAGCAACATTCTATTCTCTTAGGTAAAGAGGCAAGAAGTTTGTTAAATTGCTGTAGCCATCTGGCTTAGTCTCATGAGATCTATTGGTTAACTCATGGGAAAATATATATTTTTAACATGAAGAGAAAGGATAGCTTATGATGAGAATTCTTTTCTATAGAAAGTACTTTCTAAAATAGGTTGGTATGGTACAGTATCTCTCAAAGGGGTATACAGGATTTGAATAACTCATGATATTAACATGTGTTAATTGAATTAAAAAGTGCCTTTGCAAATAAGTTTAGAGAAATCTAGGAAGGAAATTGTTAAACATGTTTCCTTTCCAGAAATTTTACTTGAATATGCTAAGTGCTACAAACTTCTAAGGAATACCACTGTGTGCTGAATCGAACTGTGGCATTCTTTTTTGGAAAAGGATTTGGGGGAATGAATGTGAACTGAAACACACTTTGGGAAATACTGGCAGAGTGGGAAGATCTGGAATGTGGAACCCAAAGGCCTTGGTTATAATCTTGACCTTCTATTTACTGATTGAACAAGTCATTTGCCCACTGTGTAAGAGAAGAATTACACATGCATTAACTGGTGCTTCACAGAGTTCTTATGAGAAATAAATAAAAGATTTTGAGTAAAAGTGACTAATCCAAAGTTTGGTATAGAGCAGGCCCTACTGATTGTTTGCTGGAGGAATGACTGTCTTGGTATGATAACATCTTTGGAAATGTTATTCACTCATTTGTGTCTGACTCTTTGAGACCCAAAGGACTGTAGCCCTCCAGGCTTCTCTGTCCATGGAATTCTCAGGCAAGAATACCGGAGTGGGTGGCTATTCCTTTCTTTAGGGGATCTTCCTGACCCAGGGATTACACCCATATTTCCCTCACTGCAGGCAGATTCTTTACTATCTGAGCCACCAGAGAAGTCCATCTTCAGTTTTTTTAAGGTACTGGTGAGAGGAGAGAGGTTCAAGAGGGAGGAGACATATATATACATATGGGTGATTCACGCTGTTGTACAGCAAAAAGTAATACAACATTGTAAAGCAATTATCCTCTGATTAAAAATAATTAAAAAAATAAAAAAGTAAAAGTACTGGTGAGAATTCTGGTGCTGATTTCTTATCAACTTCCAAACCTTTACCCTGCTTGGTAAGCCTAGGTTCAGTTCTCCAAAAATGAACCCCTGCAGCCTCACTATATCTCATGGCAATGACCATGGAACATGACACATTGTCTGCTACACTGAAGGTCAGCTCGATTTTGTTTTCAGACCCATTTGAAAGACAACCAAGTTCAGAGATTTTAAAGTTAATTTCTCAAGAAAATATAAAATGGAGATAAAACCTATCTTAGAGCAGAGGGTTAGTATCAGAAATTCAGAACATGGCTTATTTAATTTCTTTGACCCTTTGTTTCTTATAAGTAAAAACAATAATTTTCCCATAGGATTATTATCAGACATTTGAAATTATGTATGGTAAGCACATTGTATGTTATAGGATATAGTATATAGTTAATAGGAGGCTTTTCAGGTGGCACTAGTGGTTAAGAGCCTGGCTGCCAGTAAAGGGGACACAGAGACGTGGGTTTGATCCCCGGGTCGGGAAGATCCCCTGGAGGAGGAAATGGCAATCCACTGCAGTATTCTGGGAGATCCCANGATATAGTATATAGTTAATAGGAGGCTTTTCAGGTGGCACTAGTGGTTAAGAGCCTGGCTGCCAGTAAAGGGGACACAGAGACGTGGGTTTGATCCCCGGGTCGGGAAGATCCCCTGGAGGAGGAAATGGCAATCCACTGCAGTATTCTGGGAGATCCCATGAACAGAGGAGCTTGGAAGACTACAGTCCATGGTGTTGCAAATAAGTTGGACACGATTTAGCAACAAAAGAACAACAACAGTACAGTTTATAAACCATTCTACACTGGCATCAAAAGAGATTTTTCATAGAATTATATAATATTGAAATTAAACAATCTGTTAAAGATCATGTCGTCCAATTCCCTCCTTTCCAGAATTAAAAAAAAAAGCTCAGAGGGTTGAAGTAATTTTGCCAAGGTTATGCTGTTCTTCATGGCAATGGCAGGCAGGAAGTAATAGCTTTCTCCAAATATTCAAAGAAGGAGAATGGATTTGTCTTGTATGACCTCAGGGGATAAAAGCAATGGTGAAAGGTAGAGCAGATGATGTGAAGAAGACATGTCTAAAAGTCTCATCGTTCCCCTGCTGAAATGGGCTGCATTCCCGGGTTGAAATGGGTTGCTTCCGGTTGCACTTTCCCCTCTATTTATGTACTGAAGCTAGCTCTAGGAAGATAAAGCAGGCCAGATGTTCACTGATCACTCCCTGGGGTGTACGCATTGGAGATGAGTTTGTGCACAGTGGCCTGGCCGTAGTCATGACTTAGCCACATGGTTGACACATTATCTGAGATGAGCCCAGATCTATGACAGAGCTAGGTCTAGAACTTCTATATTACAGGAATGTAGGAGCCACCACCTCACTGGAAGCAAGGACTTGAAGCGTTAATTTCTCAGCACTTTACATAAAATTGAGAATACGTCAAGTATCCATATCAAAGGATAGGTTTTCAAGGAGATTATAGGGAGACTATATTCCTTTAACTAGATTGGCATTGTCACTGGGTACATACTGACGTTTGGCTCAACTCTACTGGATGGTTAATCATAATTTTAGGATCTGTAATTTTCTGTTATCTGGACCAACAACTTTTCATGTGGATAACTGAAAATTGGCTGCAATGATGAAATCTGACCACTGAAGACAAACTTGTTGAGCATCACTCTTGAGAAATAATGTGGATTGAGATATTCCACCCACTAGGCAACCCAAGTAATATTTGCTCGTGATGGAAGAAGGTGATATCAATCACAATACCCCAAACTGAAAACAACAATAAAGAAAATCCTCTCTTAGAAACAATCTGAGTGAAACGGGACTGACATTAGCAACAAAAGAGAAGTGAGAGGTGATTTGAGGAAGTAAAATAAAGTTCAGCAAAGGCTGGGATATTTCTGTGGAACCGATTAAAAGGGGAACTCCAAGAGATGTCTTGCATTTGCTCAGATCTGGACCTGAGTTTGCATATTTTGTGATTTCAGGGTAGGCTCTGACTAAAACAGCAAATATACTTAGTACAAGCGGTTAATGAGGCTGGCAGTTGAGTGGGCACATCCTGTTACAGTGTGCATAACAACACAGAGCTGACATTAACCAGTGCTCACCACGGCAGACACTGTGCTGAAACGCTTCACATGAGTTAACATGTTTAATCCTCTCAATAGGCTTGTGATGTAGGTACTATTCTTAACCCATTTTCAGGAAACTGAAATATAGAAAGATTAACTACTTTCCATAGCTGATAGGTGTCTAAATTTAGGTTTGAATCAATGCTTTCTGATGCCAGATCCATACTGGTCATCATAGTGCCCTATAGGCTATACCTTCGTTTCCACTGTGACATCTGAAATGAAATCCAGTCTTGTTGCCTCAGTGCTGCTGCCTTAGCCCCTAAAAGAGCCCATCATTTCCCACTTCCGATGGGCAGTCCCTAGTGCATGACAGGCCTCATTCATGTTAATCCTTAGGAGAAAACTACCCCCAGATAAATTTTCCCATTAGGGTCATGATAGTCAAAGATCTACTAAGGATGATTAGCTTTGATCAGAAGTGGCATAAATTGAAATTTAATTAGGAAAACTGTCTGATCATTATTTCATTTACAGTGATAGTTAAGTGTGGTCCTCAAGTGCTGCTGAGCAAACCTCTCAAAGGTCCAGACTGTCTGTGGCAGGTGTAACTTTCCTCAGCACAAGGAAGGTTGAGCATAGGACCAGCTGTAAGCATGTATAAAGCAGGTGGACTTTCAGGATGCTGAAAAGAGCACCAGTATCCACACTGTTTTCCCCTAGAACTGACAACTGGTCTGAAATTCTTACCGTTCCTTTCACAATTGGTTAGAACATGCACGTGTTCTTGAAAAGATGAATACATTTATCCATCTGTATCCACTACAGGCCAGTGAGCTATAATGTTAGAAAAGAGAACTGGGCTTCCAGGGAATGAGACCATGGTAGGTAAATTTTGATGACTAAGACAACTGGAAAGTCACTACACTGGTTTCCAAATACAGATCTGCAGATTGAGATCGGCACAAGGTGAAGTTTTCATTGATTTATGGTAAAACATGAGCAACAAAGACAATGTAGTAACTCATCAAATTAAAATTGTAAATTCTGAGGTTATGTTCTCCTTTTTGGATGGTAGTATGTCATTTCTTTTATGAAATGATTGTGATAGTAGATGGAGGTTCTGCTTTTTCCTTAATGTCTTTACTTAGCAAAGTAAAAAGCTAGCCAACTTTTCTTTAATCTTTAATGTGTACATACACGTATGCTAAATACTTCACATTCGATAGTTTATTCAGTCTCCATAGTGACTATATGTGGAATATACTGTGATAATTCCTACTTTATAGATGAGGAATCTCAGGCCTGGAGGATAAATAACTTACCCAAGGTTATATAGCTACTGAGTAGCAAGAGTTAATTTGTCCTCCTTATTCCTACCTTTTAGGGCATGAATACTAAAGCCTTTGTGGGAGGTATGGGTGCTGAAAAGAGAGAGAGAAATGTCAGAGGAACAGAAGAACAAAAGATAAACTTCATCTACTTAATTTTACCAGGCATGCGTGCTCAGTCATGTCCAACTCTGTGCTGCCCCATAGACTGTAGCCTACCAGACCCCTTTGTCCATGGGATTTCCAAGCAAATGATTCTGGATGCTTGGGGCTGGTGCACTGGGATGACCCAGAAGGATGGTACGAGGAGGGAGGAGGGAGGGGGGGTTCAAGATGGGGAACNCGTGCTCAGTCATGTCCAACTCTGTGCTGCCCCATAGACTGTAGCCTACCAGACCCCTTTGTCCATGGGATTTCCAAGCAAATGATTCTGGATGCTTGGGGCTGGTGCACTGGGATGACCCAGAAGGATGGTACGAGGAGGGAGGAGGGAGGGGGGGTTCAAGATGGGGAACACGTATATATCTGTGGTGGATTCATGTTGATGTATGGCAAAACCAATACAATATTGTAAAGTAATTAACCTCTAATTAAAATAAGTAAATATATACATATATATTAAAAAAAAGAATACTGAAGTGGATTGTCATTTCCTTCTCCAGGGGATCCTCCCAACCCAGGGATCGAACTTGTGTTCCCTACATCTCCTGTGCTGGCAGTCAGATTGTTTCTTTATCACTGAACCACCTGGGAAATCCATAGGCTCCCTGGAACTTTGGTTGCAAAAACATTTCCCCTTAGTGTCAGCATTTATAAACTAACATCATAAAATCCTAAACGGCTAAGCAAAAAGAGTCTTAAAGTTTATCTTCTTTTTAGTAAATGAGAAAACTTAGAGGTAGTGTCTGACTTAAAATTCTAAGTGCTTGCATTGCACTAGCCCTAGAAGTGTTTGCTTAAAGCAAAAGACAGGACATAGCCACTATTGCCAGTGTAGAAAAAGAGAAGAAAACGCAGCCAGATCAAACCAGCAAAGTATCTGAGTGTGATAAACTCTAGCTCAGTCAACTCAATCATCCATGACAAATGAAGAACAATAAATAGGAAAAAAGACCCCAAAATACAGTTAATTTCACTTCAGTGTTTTGTATGTAGTAAGCACTCAACAATCAAATACTAAAAGAATGAATGAATCCCTGATTTTATGTTACTCATTATCACATGGGAAACATGCTTCTTTCCTTGTTTAAGAAACGAACATTGAAGACCTGTCCTGTGAAGATGTTTAACCATGAGATAACTTACAAGGTTACATTTTGGTCAACTAAGTCCTGCCATTAAATATAGATGTGAAATGAAAATGTGCAAAAATGCTACTATAGACATAGTACATATAATGATTAAGTCTTAAGAATGAGTATCATTCATCTGGCTTTTTTCCAGACTCAGCATTTGAAAAAAATTTTATATTACTGAGCCTTTCTGCCACAGGGAGCTCAACTAAGTCCAGAATTATGCTAACTTCATGGGGGGAGGTGGAATTCTTATTAACTACAATAACCTTGGCAGATAGCTCTCTTTATGCATGCTCTGGAACACACTTCCAAGAATTAGAATTAAGATTAAAGAATATGCTCAGCATTTCCAAGTATAGGGTTGGCCACAAAGTTCGTTTGGATTTTCCTGTAACAGCATATGGAAAAATCTGAAAGACCTTTTTGGCCAACTCAATACTTCTCTATCTGTAATTGCGTCTCCTGTTGACTAGAAAAATGAGTAAGGAGTCATTTAATTATTATTATTATTATTATTTTTGGAGGGTGAGGAGAACAGAAAGAGAGTGGTGTTCCGTGGATTCAGCCCTAATGCTGAAGAAGTCCATATAATGCTTTTGAAAGGCAGGCATGGAGGTGGGAACCTCAGAGAATCTCTCATCTACCCTGTAGACCAAGATCCAACATATTACAGTGGGAACTCATGTACCATGTTGAGGAGTTTCCTATTAAGGCTTGGGTTTGCATGAGAAACATGATCAAACTGAATTTGAATCCTGAAAATGTGTAGAGACAGGTAATTTTCAAGATTCCTTTCATCAGGGATGAAATGAGGGCTTGGAATTGTGAGTGATAGCCAGCATAGTACACACGCTCCACTGAGTACGGGGCCAAGTGACTCCTTACTTAAATCCCTGTCTCATACTTCACTCATCCCCCAAAATAAATGAGGCATTTGACATCATACTCATTTTTATTGGACTTTCTTTCTCCTGAAAATTTCTAAGCCAAGATCTAATTACATAATCTCATGATACGTCTACCATATAGGACATATCAAGGCTAACACCATTAGACTATATCCTAATCAATAAAAACTAGATCTACTTTAAATCAGTAAAATGAATTCTCTTTGGCCTCCAGTGCGTAGCATAGGCTCATTCCATAGTGGACAGTTCATAAATGCTTACTGCATTGAAAATAACTCCTGTGGCAAAGACTTTTTACCTTCAGCTTTTTTGGCTACATGGAATTATTTCTTGGTATTTTCTCATTTGAAATGTTTTGAACCAATGAGTAGTAACACTGAGTACCAATAGAATAACAACGGATTTACTTAACTTTTAAGCTACAAAAATTTGCCTGCTCAGGCAGCAAATTCAGTCGTTCAGCCTAGTGAGTATTTGCTTGCTTTAATGCCAAAATTTTAGCTTCTATTGACATATCCATCAGGAGTGTCCCTCTGAAACTATTCTAAAACTATTGACTCTATAATTTTTGCCCTTTGACTCAACATTCCAGTTTATAAAATAAATGTTGTAGCTGCCTATTCCTTAGAAATAGGTAGAAGTTTTGTGAGTTACCAACTAGATATTACTAATTACCAATTANTTCTTTAGAATATAAATCCTCCATGAAGACACGAATTTTTTGTCTACTATTTCCCCCACCTCTAGAATAGTGCCCGAAATATAACAGACACTCAGTAAATGTTTGTTGAATGAATGAATAGTATGGAAAGTTTTGCTCTCATAAAGACACTGCAGTAGTTTTATTTCTATTTTGACTCTTGCTTTTATTGAAATAAATCTGGATGATGAAGTAAAAACAGTCAACAATCTAAAACACGTTAGTCCAAAAGTAAAAACAGAGCAGTGATAGAAGACAAACCATTGAATATGGTGATTCTTTTCTCTGCCTGACAAATTAGAGAAAGACACAATATTTTTCAAAGACTTGAATAATATATAAATTCCAAGAGCTTTTGAAGATAACAGCACTTCTCAAATCAACATCTTTTAAAGGAAATCATCAATTGTCAGATTAGTTATATTAGTAAACAAGAGAGTAGTAATTCTACTAAGTGAGAGTAATAAAATATTCATCTGAACTATAGCATTAAGAATGAAAGCATGAAACTAAGATGAATTCATTTTTATTGATTAGCTAGAAGCTAAAACAAAGTCCCATTTTATTTCACAAAAAATCCTAAACTTAAATAATTTAATGCTGAACATGAATTGACTCATACAATTGTTTATTTTTAGTTAAACTTTTATAAGTGTGAATTTAGAGGCAGTGGTAAGAAATAATACTGAGAGATCCCATGTATCTTTTGGTAACACCTTACGAAACTATAGTAGGATATCACTGAGACTGATCCAGTCAGTTCGTACAATATTTCCATCACCACAAGGAACCCTTAGGAGCACATCTACTTTTCTCCTACTCTCAACTCTCCTCAACTCCTGGGAACCACTAGTACTTTCTACATTTCTATAATTTTGTCATTTCAATAAGGTTACATAAACACACACATACTGACACACACACACACACACACACACACACACACTTTATTTTTTTCAGCTGTGCCATGTAGCTTGTGGGATCACTCCCCTGATCGAGGTTAAACCCAGGTCCCAGCAGCGAAAGCCGGGAATGCTGACCACTAGGCTACAAAGGAACTTGCAGTAATGTTACATAAATGGAATAATTTGTTCTAAGGTTACAGTTTGCGGTTTTGGGGATCAGCTTTTTTTACTCAGCATAATTCTCTGAAGGTTCATATAGGTCGTTGAATGCATCAAGAATACATTTCTTTTTTATTAAGTAATACTCCTTGCTATGGATGTACCATAATTTGTTTAACCTTACATGTGTTAAGTGAAAGTCGCTCAGTCGTGTCGGACTCTATGCGACCCAGTATTCTGGTATTCTCCTGGAGTGGGTAGCCTTTCCCTTCTCCCGGGGATCTTCCCAACCTAGGGATCGGACCCAGGTCTCCCACGTTGCAGGCAGATTCTTTACCAGCTGAGCCACAAAGGGAAGCTCAAGAATACTGGAGTGGGTAGCCTATCCCTTCCCCCGGGGATCTTCCCGACCCAGGAATCAAATCAGGGTCTCTTGCATTGCAGGCAGATTCTTTACAAACTGAGCTATCAGGGAAGCCCTGATAGCGTCACATGTTAAAGGACATCTTTAACATCTGGTTGTTTCCAGTTTCAGATAATATGAATAAAGTGCTATAAATATTCATGTACAGGTTTTTGTGTAAAGTCCAGTTCTCTGGGATAGTTGCTCAGGAACACAAATGCTGGGTTGTATAGTAATTGTATGTTTCGTTTTTAAAGAAACTGCCAAACTGGTTTTCAGAGTGGCTGTACCATTTTACACTCCCACCCACAATGTATTGAGTAATTTACTTTCTCTGCATTCTTGCCAGCATTTGGTGTTGTCACTATTTTTAATTTTAGTCATTCCAATAGGTAGGTATTTACCTACATTTTGGTTTAAATGTACATGTCCCTGATGGTTTATAAAATTATATATCTTTTCATGTGCGTGCACTTTCATATCCTTTCATGAAATGTCTGTTTGTATCTTTTGTTCATTTTTCAATCAGACTATTTTGTTTTTCACTATTGAATTTGGAAAGTTCTTTATATATTTTAGATACTAGTTCTTTATCACAAATGTGGTTTACAAATATTTTCTTCCAGTCTGGAGCTTATCTTTAACAGGGCTTTTCCCAAGCAAAAGTTTTTTAATCTTGATAAAGTCCAACTCATCAGTTTTTCATTGATTCTTCATGTTTTCGGTGTCAAATATAAGAACACATTGCATATCCCTATATACCAAATATTTTCTCCTACATTTTAAAAAAAGGTTTATGGTTGTAAGCTTTCTATTTGACTCCAAGATCCATTTTGAGTTGACTGTTGTGTATTACCTTCCTGTGTGTTCCTTTGTTGTTCCTTGTTTACAGTACACATAACTTAAATATTTCCTACGTAGAACCACAACAGATAGTGTTATAATTTTTGGCTTCCACCATCAATCTTAATTTAGAACCAAGAGGAGAAAGAAAACCTACTGTATATTTTTGCTTATCATGTTCTTCTGATGTTCTAAGCTTTCTTTTTTATCATTCCCTTCCTGTTTAGAGAACTTCCTTCAGTCCTTCTATTAGAGTAGGTTTGTTGATGATAAACTCTTTCAGTTTTCTTTTATCTGAGAATTTCTTATTTTTTTCCTTAATCCCTGAAGGATATTAAAGCATTCTGGATTGGCAGTTCTCCTCTCTTAGCACTTGAAATATGATATACTACTCTTCCAACCTCTATGATTTCTGATAACACATTTGCTATCATTTGAATTATTTTCCCTCTCCAGTAAAATGTCATTTTCTCTGGCTGCTTTCTAGAAGTGTAATTTTTCTGTGTGGTGGTATAGGTTTCTTTGGGCTTAGTTTGTTTGGGGTTTGCTGAGCCTCCTGAATCTACAGGTTTTTGCCTCTTCCAAATTTGGCAAGTTTTCAGTAATTATTTCTTCAAGTCCTTTTTCAGTGGCACTGTTTCTCCTCTCCTTCTGGGACTCTAATGACACAATGTTATCTTTTGTTTTGGTCTCCTGGTCCCTGAGACTCTGATCATTTTTTAAAATTTATTTTCCCCTTGCTGTTCAGATTGAATAACTTCTACTGCTCTATCTTCCAGCTCATTAATTCTCTCCTCTGTGCCCTTATTTCTGCTGTTGAATCCATCTACTGCGTTTTCTACTTTGGTTATCATATTTTCCCACAATTTTCTAAAATTACCAGTTGGTTCTTTGTATCTTCTGTTTAATTTCTGAGACTTTCTATATCCTTCCATTTGTTTCAAGAGTGTTTTTAATGGCTCACTGAAGCTTTTAATTATGACTGTTTTAAAGTTTCTGTTAGATAATTTTAATATCTTTGTCATCTTACTGTTGGCATCTTTTGTCTTGTTTTTGAAATATGAGTTTGAGATTTACTCAGTCAACTTAGTTTCATTCACTATGGAACCTCTGAAAGAACAGTATCAGTTTGAGTTCTTCCCACTTCTTGGTGTGGTAAGTCATTTTTAAAAAATGAAACTTGAATATTTTTGTATTCTGGAGCTTATTTAAACCTGTGCTCAATAATAGCCATACGTGTCTAGTGGCTATCATATTGGACTGTCAGATACAGAACATTTGAACATCTCAGAAATCTACTGGAAAAAGGTGAAACAGACAGTGAGAAAAATGGCTGATGATACTACTAAACATTGATTAAAATACAAGGGAAAGAAGAAAAATATGAGGAAGATAAATAAATGAACCTATGAATGAAATTTCTGGTGGCTCAGAAATAAAGAATCTGCCTGCAATTCAGGAGACCTGGGTTTGATCCCTGGGTTGGGAAGATCCCCTGGAGAAGGAAATGGCAACACACTCTGGTATTCTTGCCCAGATATTTCCATGGACGAGGAGCCTGGTGGGCTACAGTTCATGAGGTCACAAAGAGTTGGACACGACTGAATGATGAACACTATGAATTACAGGGAAGGAAAAATGTAGACTTATTCACAAGGAAAATCTGCAAAATAGATACCAACTTATTAATACTATCATACCCTGGACTGAATTTTTAGTGACTCTAGTTGTGCCGGGATCCAGCCCCGGTGGATCCAGGGAATTCAAAGCGGGGACGGAGTCAGCGAGGAGAGACTTATTTATTCAGAGATATAAAGAGAGATTAGGAAAGAATAGTGTAGTCTTCCCGATCTCCCGAAGGACTGGAGACACAATGTGCCCCCCCCCCACCCCATTCAGATCTTAGAAGCCCAGGCAAAATTAGTAGACTTGGCGAGCCTCTGCACTCCAGATGGGAATTCAGCCTGAAAAGGGAGAAAAGAACGACATGGGGGAGCCAAGCATTGGTGCCAGACCCACAATTTTATTTTCAAAAGCAGCTTATATACCCCAAGTTGTACATAAAGAAATAATGAAATATGCAGAGTTATGCAGGGGCAGTAGTCCTGACCTTATGAGGCCAGGCTTTCTTTTTGCATACCTTCCCATATACAAAAGGTCTTAGGTGGTTTTACATCATCTTCTGGCCAGGGGGCCAGTTAACATTTTTATGGCTCTTTTCCTAGATAAATGTCTATTAACCAGAAAACTCTTTTTCCCTTGAAGTGTTTTTTCTTTAATCTGCATCACCCTCAAAGTACTAAATAAAGTTACATTCCTGTAGAACAAAGGTGCAGTGGGTTACAATAAAGAAAGTACTTAACTCAAAGATCTAATGTTGCTAATAGCAGGGCTACTACCTGTTTTTTCTACATGCCAACTATATCAACAAATAAAAGGTATGAAAATTTGGCAGCAAGTATTGGCTCAACAAATGAAACCCTTAATCAGTCCTATTCTAATGATTTTGACTCCTCGGAAGCCCCTACCTTCCTAGGGTATTTTAAGCTTCCTGTGCCTCTCGCGGTCGGGAAGCCACAAACAATCACATGCGCAGTTGTAAGAGTCCAGCAGGCAGGCTAGAAAGCCATCAGAGGGGTTTTTGGATTGAAACACTCTTATTATGCCCAGGAGACTTATTATCTAAAAGCTCTAAATTAACTTTTTCCAGAAAAAGGTGGTGG
>SJYA01001198.1:2910661-2971408 GCA_006410615.1 Neotragus moschatus
GAGGAGAGACTTATTTATTCAGAGATATAAAGAGAGATTAGGAAAGAATAGTGTAGTCTTCCCGATCTCCCGAAGGACTGGAGACACAAAGTGCCCCCCCCCCACCACCCCATTCAGATCTTAGAAGCCCAGGCAAAATTAGTAGACTTGGCGAGCCTCTGCACTCCAGATGGGAATTCAGCCTGAAAAGGGAGAAAAGAACGACATGGGGGAGCCAAGCATTGGTGCCAGACCCACAATTTTATTTTCAAAAGCAGCTTATATACCCCAAGTTGTACATAAAGAAATAATGAAATATGCAGAGTTATGCAGGGGCAGTAGTCCTGACCTTATTGAGACCAGGCTTTCTTTTTGCATACCTTCCCATATACAAAAGGTCTTAGGTGGTTTTACATCATCTTCTGGCCAGGGGGCCAGTTAACATTTTTATGGCTCTTTTCCTAGATAAATGTCTATTAACCAGAAAACTCTTTTTCCCTTGAAGTGTTTTTTCTTTAATCTGCATCACCCTCAAAGTACTAAATAAAGTTACATTCCTGTAGAACAAAGGTGCAGTGGGTTACAATAAAGAAAGTACTTAACTCAAAGATCTAATGTTGCTAATAGCAGGGCTACTACCTGTTTTTTCTACATGCCAACTATATCAACAAATAAAAGGTATGAAAATTTGGCAGCAAGTATTGGCTCAACAAATGAAACCCTTAATCAGTCCTATTCAAATGATTTTGACTCCTCGGAAGCCCCTACCTTCCTAGGGTATTTTAAGCTTCCTGTGCCTCTCGTGGTCGGGAAGCCACAAACAATCACATGTGCAGTTGTAAGAGTCCAGCAGGCAGGCTAGAAAGCCATCAGAGGGGTTTTTGGATTGAAACACTCTTATTATGCCCAGGAGACTTATCTAAAAGCTCTAAATTAACTTTTTCCAGAAAAAGGTGGTGGGGGGACAGCCCCCTCTTAATGTCAGAAGAGTAGGTGGAAAGCATAACACAGTAAAGCAGGCAGACTCTGGTTTTGGGGGTAGACGCTCGAGAAAATCCAGGGGGGACCCCTGAGGCCTGATCCTGCCTTTGCGTTTTGTCAGGCCCCCTTCCTCATGACCTTTGCCATGGGCGGGATTCCCCATGCTGGCTCCCGGCATAGTTGCGTGGGTCTGTCCCTAAAAAAGAAAAAGAATCTCTTTTTCTATGAGCTGATGCAATTTGGAATAGTAAAGCTAATTGCTGTGACAGCTGAGATCAGTGTGTATTGACCCTGACATTGCATATTATGTTCCATTGAGATATATCTGACTTTAGCAAATGCTGGACATATTCATTCAATGTCATTTTATTTGACAGAGAGGGTACCTTTACTTCATAGGAGTAAGTTTTTTTTTTAAAGATCATGTGACTTCTTTTTTATTTATTTTTGGCTGTGCTGTGTCTTCGTTGCTGTGAGGACTGCTCTCTAGTGTGGTACAGAGGCTTCTCATTGCAGTGGCTTCTCTTGTTGCAGAGCATGGGTTGTAGGGCGTGTGGGCCTCAGTAGTTGCAGCACGTGGGCTCGTGCGGTTCCTTGGCCCTAGAGCACAGGCTCGGAGGTTGTGGCCAACGGGCTTACTTGCTCTGCGGCATGTGGGATCTTCCCGAATTAGGGATCAAACCTGTATCTCCTGCTTTGGCAGGCAGATTCTTTACCACTGAACCACCAGGGAAGCCCTAGAATTCAACTTTTTAAAACAATAAGCTGAGATGATATAGAGATGACTTTGGCAAGAGAGTACAATTTCAGGGAAGCAAATCCCCAATAAAGATAAAATACATACAAATAAATGTAAAATGGCTAAAAGATCATAAAGATTTTAGAACTAGAGCTTCTTGCTGTATAATTTATTCCACAAGTATTTATCAACTCATGTTATTACAGTTTAACCATCAATTTCTCAGGTGAGAAACTGAGCTGCAGAGAACCTGGCTTCATTACTTAATGGGAAAACAAAGAAAAATATACAAAACTTAGGCCATTTCATTCTACATCTAGTTTCTTTTTGATTTACATCATGTGGCCATTAAATGTCTTTCATGGTCATGTCAGCCACACAACTTTGAAAAAAAAAAAAACCCTGGACTTTCTGACTCCATGATTAACTTATATTTTTCCCTCTAATTCATTCATTCCACATTTATTTACCAAGTGCCTACAATGAGCCAGACACTAAAGTGCATCAGTGAACAAAACAAAGATCTTTGTCTGAACACTTATATTCTAGTGATGGTAAAAAAAAAAAAAAAAAAAAAAGATTTTTATATATACATCAGAATAGGCAATGGCACTCCACTCCAGTACTCTTGCCTGGAAAATCCCATGGATGGAGGAGCCTGGTAGGCTGCAGTCCATGGGGTTGCTAAGGGTCGGACACAACTGAGCGATTTCCCTTTCACTTTTCACTTGCACGCATTGGAGAAGGAAATGGTAACCCACTCCAGTGTTCTTGCCTGGAGAATCCCAGGGATGGGGGAGCCTGGCAGGCTGCCGTCTATGGGGTCGCACAGAGTCAGACATGACTGAAGCAACTTAGCAGCATATATACATACATACACACACACACACACACACACAGACACATAATAAATTAGAAGATGAATACTATGAAAAAAAGAAAATGCATTACCGGTTAAAGGGGAATGAGATGGGAGGTAAGTAATTCTTATAGAATCTATTATAACCATCTGATGGAATCTCAACTCTTCTCCAATATCCATTTCAAATGTCACCTCCTCTATGAAGCCCTACTTAAAACCTTACTAAAATTTATCTTTTCTGCTATGTTCCTTTAGCTCTTCCTATCTTTATTCCAGCACTTAGCATTCTGCCTTGTGTAAGATATAAAACTATCTTTCTTTTCATCAGGCTGTAATTCCTGAATAAAGAGAATATGCCTTATTAATCACATTATCTCTTAAAAGAATCACATGTGGTGGCAGGCGTAATAAGCATCTGTTTAATAGTGAAGCCTAAATTAAATGAATTGACAAAGGCCCAGATTGTTTATAAAAGGTAATCCTGATATTAGAATTCAGAAATATAAATTCAGCATGCAGATATTGGGCGCCATTTTCTGTCAATGCTAATTTTATTCCCTTCTGCCCAAACCTATGTGGCTAGAGAGAAGGTTTTCAGTTTTGTTGGAGAAAGCCTTTATTTTCTGCTCTTGCTGGATTTCTAATAAAACAAATACCACATATTAACAGACGTAACAAATCAAGCAAAATAGTGGCATGGTGAAAACCTTAAATTTGTCTTCAGAGCTGTCATGCATTATGCACTATCCATAAATTAACTGTTATACATTAGAATTTAGGCAACTTAACACTTTAGCCCTTATATAATATCACACACTTCTCTGAGAAAATAAGATTTATGTAAAATTGCCAATCTTCATTTCTCTTTTTGCCAATCAATAACACAGAAATAATCAAGCTATATTCTGTTTCTTTCATGAAATATACTGCTTTAAATGTCCAAGAACCAATAGGGCTTGTTAAGAAATGTATTTCTTACAACATAATAACATACCATGTTGAATGTGCTGTTATAAATAATATTTACTACATTCATAAGTAAAAAGCATAGATAGCTATGAATTTGATTTTGATTATACATTCTGTAGGTAATCTAATCAGTATGTATGAATAAAAGACATCCCCTAAACATTCATATAACTAAAAGTACATATAGTTTTTGCATTTTAATTCTTTTAAAAAATCAGTTTTAGATTTTGTTAGTGCATGAATGTAAGGTGTTTATAAAATCTCAGTAATTCAGATATACTGAATTGGTTGAATTAGTGTCACTTTTTTGAATAGAGATGTGACGACATGAAATATTAATGAATTTTCTACTGGAATTGCTAATGATGGATTCTTCTGAGGAAGAAGAACTTAAAACAAATCTCGTTTAAATAAGGGAATGTGCTTATATTTTTGAAAGTTTTATTAAACTGAAACATTGATGTTTCTCTTAGAGGTCATTATTTTTATCTGAGATGCACACATAGTGTCCATTTCAATTAAAATTTACCCTGATGTGCAGGGCATTACTACAGAGGATAATAATTAGAATTTTCATTATTAGAGAAACAGGGATTGACTACTCATTATGACTAGGAAAAGCTGTAAGTGAGGAAGGCAACAACGGTGAGTCAAAGTGAAAATGTGCAGGTCAGAACAGAAGAAATACTAAAAAAAAAATACACGATGAGCATGAACACAAGAAAACATGCCTATACCCACTAGATTCAATGTCTGTTTGGCGTAAAGTTTGAATCTTAAGTCTTAACTCTGCTTTACCCGTGTGAGTATTACAAGGCTGTGTGCATGTGTATGTATAGGCCTGCAAAAATCTCTATTTAATTAATTTTTTACGCAAAGGACAGCCAAGTTCCTAAAGTAATTCTTTGTCTTTGAGGCTATGTGTAAATGCTATCAAAATAAGTGATAAATTAAAAAAAAATTGTTATGTAACATTATTTTAATTTTTTAAGGTTTTAATACATATTTTTTGTCATATTGACATAAAAAAGTTTCAAGTTTAAATGGGCCAAATTTATAGTTGGTTAATCCTCTTTGGTATAAAATATCTTATGATAACTATTTTGCTTAAAATGTACTGTTAGACATATTTCAAAAACCAAGCATATTTATATATGTGTGCAAAATATGAGTTTAATATTTGTTAATGCCAAATGAACATTTTAGCAAAAAGCTGCTTAAATACACACACATATGTGAAATTTATGTTTAGATTTATAAAAATGTACTAGTTTATGAAAAGGATGTAAATGGGGACTTAGAAAAAATATTTCATTTGGATGAAAATGACAAGAATTTTAATAAAATGTTAACAATGTTAACAGTAAAATTTTAAAAAATGTTAACAAATTTATTTTAGCTATAAATATTTTTTCCACTTTTGAGTAAAAGTTTTTACTCATGAGTGCTATTTCCTCTTGCATCTTGTAGATGTTCTGACTTGCTACTAGTTTATCAGCAAACATTAGCTGGGTGTTGTCATCGTAAATGGGAAAAATGTTTTTAATCGGTCCCTGTAAGTGGGCCCAGTGCTGTCAGCTGATAAGACAGAACAGAGACAAGGTGTCTGTTGAAGTATGAAAAATTAAAAGGTTAAAAAAGTACACTTATCCTTTAAGAATTATTTCCTTGAATATTATATTTAGAGCAAAAGGCAAATTATATAATTGGATAAGGTCAACAAAAAGCAATTTATAAACATTATAACTTAACAAGTGGGTACATAAAAATTTTCCATGTTATCCTGAAATATGCACTAAGGTGGTGTTTGATATTCTTCATGATGAAAATGATAAACAAATAGCTTTTGTATAATATCGGGTTATAGTTCATTAAGATTTTTCCAAGGAAAGATCTATAATAGGAAACCTCTATTTTACCTTCAAACCAAAGTACAGTCAAATTTATCTGTTACCTATAGACTGATCGATTGCAACTCTTCCCTCAAAACATCTGTCTTTTATTCCTTTCTGTGAATCCAAAACGTAATTTAAAAAACACATTTCAAAATACCAATCCAAAGTGGCATTTATTTTCCAGGCACTTTGTTTAATTATTTTTTTATTCCTTAAAAAATAAAAAAAAAATTTATTATTTTTGGCTGTATTGGATCTTTGTGGCTTTGCGTGGACTTTCTCCTGTTGGGTGAGCAGGGGCTACTCTTCATTGCGATGGACTTGCTTCTCATTGCAGTGCCTTCTCTAATTACAGAGCTCTGGGTCTAGCCACATGGGCTTCAGTAGTTGTGGCCCACTGGCTTAGTTGCTCTGTGGCATGTGGAATCTTCCTGAACTAGAGATCGAAACCACGTCCCCTGCATTTGCAGCTGGATTTTTATCCACTGTGCCACCAGGGAAGTCCTTAGTAAGTATTTAACACCTGTAATGTGCCTGGTGTTGGGTTATTTATGCAATGGAAATAAACATGAAAACTATATTTTATTTGACAGTAAGATTTATATACTCTCTGCAACTAAAGGACAGAGTATGTTAGGCTTCGCTTGAGGAACTGATCCTGTGGCCATAAAGCACAGCCAGAAAATATCCCCCACAACCCGTATTCTTCCTGTTTTAAAGATGAATAAGACTCAGGTGTAGAACAGCTAAGACACTTGGGATTTCAGACATACTTGACATTTGAGCTTGGCCTCAACCCCCTAACTCTACCACTTACTAGATTTTTGGCTAAGTTAGTCACTTATTTATTCAAAACTCACTATAAGCATGTTACTTGGATCTGGGTTTTGAGAAAACAATGTGGCACAGTGCCTTTCCTTAAACCTCTTCAAAGGCAGCAGAGGGTGACAGGCACGGCATGAAGCCTTTAGATCATCTAGATCAGTGTGGTTCTAGATGTCTGTGAAGAGTCATGTGGGGGACAAATGAGTCCCTTGTACCTGGGACTGGCAGATGGCAGAGGTCAGGAAGGCTTTCACAGGGACATGGCCCTTGAGTTCCACAGAGTCATCCTCTGAATCAGGTGATTGTGAGAAAGAACAAGACATTCTAGCTTGCGTGAGCCTTGGGGCCTAAAACAGCTTGGGAAGAAATGAAAATGGTTGAGGGTGGCTGGAGTAAGAGAGTTGTAAGTTAGACAAAGTAATACCTACTTCCCTTGTGAAAGAGTTGAATACATACAGTGTTAAGCACAATGCCAGAGACATACTAGATGCTCAATAAATGTTCCTGTTCCTTCTTCAGTTTTTCCATTTATTATATCGCCTTCCAGCTTGAAATTCCATGACTTATCATATTGCATGTGTTATTGTATGTTGGTTTATACTTAGCACTGTTCATGCATTGGCAAAGGCAATGGCAACCCACTCCAGTGTTCTTGCCTGGAGAATCCCAGGGACAGGGGACCTGGTGGGCTGCCGTCCATGGGGTGGCAAAGAGTCAGACATGACTGAAGCGACTTAGCAGCAGTAGCAGCACATTGTATCAATAAATAGTCTCTATCACAGATGACAGAAATGTGGGTAAAATAAGAAGTGAATTTTGATAAGGGATTGGTGCAAAAGCTGACTTTAGCTTCAACCCTTTCTTTCTCTGTGTTCCTCTATAGTAACTTAAAGAGTGTTGCTTGAGTAAATCTGAATATTGTGCAAATGCAGAGATTCAGCGTCAGTTCAATACATGGGGACATGATTCACTATCTGTCCCTAGGAATTGCCCACCTGCTTCCAAACCCAGAAGAGCTGTTTCTCTGTTCCCAGTTTTGATGATCATAACATCAACCATACTGTTAGAAGGAGATTTGAAGGCAACATCTCATCATCGCACAACCTTAGAGACCATGATTTTTGTCCAGAACTTACAGTCAACTCTATTTCAATACACAATCTTTCCTCTCTGCCTCGGTTATGGCTGTGTACATGTCTCCCCCCACCCCCCAAGAGCGTAAACTCTGAAATCTTGACTTTATTCAACTTCACATCATCTAGTTACTCCCCCAATACACAGTGCTTTACCCATTGGAGATGTTTAGGGAATACTTGTTAACTTTTCAGTATACCTGGTTAATCAGAAATTGTCACTTATCATAACAGGATTCCCTGAACCTAAGTAGCACACTCTTGTTAAGTGAGTGAGGGCCTAGGAGGGTATCTTATCACCTTAGACTGTAGCAATCGTATTGTTTGTGTTTTCAAGGAGAGTCTCCATGGTGTGGTGATTAACAGCATTAGCTATAAAGCCATACTACCTGGTTTTGAAACCTGTTACTAGTAACAAGACAGACTTTGAATGCGTAACACATCTCTCTGTGAATTAGTATTCTCCTCTGCAAAGTAATAGTAATTTGAAGTGTTATTTCATAGTGTTATGAGGAATTATTGAGTTAATATATGTACTTTTAAATAGCACTGGTACATTGTGAGTGCCCAATAAGAGTTAGTTGTTATTTTATGCTCTGCTAAGTTTTATATGAATGTAACTGGGAGCAGGGTAGTAGCTCGGCCACAAGAGCAAAATACAAAGGCTAACAAGAAGAAGGGAGGGTAGGAACATATCCAGACGTGACTGTAGTCCATTTCGAGGACAAACGTTTCCTGAGGCAGCAAGATATTCCCAACATGAGGTTTGAGCCTGAGGTGCTGTCTACCTGCTGGACTGCCCCCCACCCCCTCCCCAATTCAGCGGGGTCAGGGATCAAAGTACCTCTCTTGGTGGCAAAGTTGCCTACTTCTTGCAGTCTTTTTTAAAAGCATGGTAAAAGTTATAGGAAAAATTCTATCACAGAAAAATAATTTATGTCACGAGTCATTTCTCTTATTAAGAATATTCTTGAGGATCTTGGTATTTTAAGCTATGAGAGTGATCTTTCTTACATGCATATATACATATTTTACAGGTATATTAATGACGTTGAGTAGTCTTAACAGAGGATTTAAATATTACTGATACTTTAAAAGTCTTCTAAAATGGATATACTGATGTGCATGGGCACATGCAGAGTCATGTCAACTCTCTGCGACCCCAGGGACTGTACTCCACCAGGCTCCTCTGTCCATGAGATTTTCCAGGCAAGAATACTAGAGTGGGGTGCTATTTCCTTCTCCAATATATATATGCATATATTCTTTTAATGGGCTTTAGGACTACCTTTTTTTTTGGAAAGCAAAGATACAGGCATAAGTATAAAGGAATTGTTAGACAGGGAGGATAATTTTTCCTGCCAGTAAAACATAATGAGATTAATAATGATTGAAGACACATCATCAAAGGAAAACATTGACTTGGGAGGAAANAATATATATATGCATATATTCTTTTAATGGGCTTTAGGACTACCTTTTTTTTTGGAAAGCAAAGATACAGGCATAAGTATAAAGGAATTGTTAGACAGGGAGGATAATTTTTCCTGCCAGTAAAACATAATGAGATTAATAATGATTGAAGACACATCATCAAAGGAAAACATTGACTTGGGAGGAAATATGATCAATCAGGCTTTGGAAGAGATGACTTATAAAAGTAATTAAGGCACTGGTATGAATAAGCCTTTTGGGATGAGCATACTTTGTTCATGCCCGTCTTTCTTCACATATGTTTTTCAGAGCCACCTTAGTGCAAAAAAGATGAGAATCACAGTAACAAGAAGCGTTATAACTTTCCAGTAGAAGACAAAAATATACCAATAGTCTCTCCTACCCCCATCCCTTGTCAAATTCTTTCCCATTTGAGGATCTCAGAGTGCTTCATTTGGCTACAATGATTTGTTGACTTTATAGGTATACTGTAACATGAAACCTTGCAAGCTGAAACAATCTGCTTTTTAAAGAAGTCTTTATCATGTGGCTAGTTTCCAACTATTTTCATTGCAGTACAACTATAAACATTTGAGATTGACATACATATCAAAAAAAACCCTGAACATTTATTAAGCTATTTTATACCTGTGTTCTGTTAAGACACCTTGATGACAGTGGTTAGCATGGTCAGAATGTACATTATCCACAGTTCTTTTTCCTAGAGATTTTCCAACAGGAAGCCCAAGTGAAAGGAATGCAAAACTAAGACTAGAATTCTCACTATAGTTTTTCCACTGATTAGTATCTCATTTTCTGCCTACAAATTGGCTTAAGGACACTCAATTTTAACTTACAGAGTTGCTAAGGATACACTCTGACAGTTAATATCAACATCTTTTGGTAGTGTTTGTAAATGTTGGCATTTTTATTAGTGACACAATGTTTTTGCATTCTTATTTGTCACAGAATATTGTGGAGTAAACAGAGATCAAACAATATTCCTATTTTTTATTATGTGTTTGGTGAAAAATTAAAAAAATATACTGCTTAGTGATACCCATAATTTTTGAGACGGGGCCTATGTCTTTAATGATCAACTTCCAAGTCAGAAGTCAGGTTATTTGGGTTCATAGAAGTGATTTTTTTTTTTTTTTTTTTTAAACCACAGCAATTGTGCTAAACTGTCTCTCAAACTCATCACAGGAGACTTCACTTACTCTTGTGTGGTCATCAGGTGAAGCCGTATTAGGCCCAAACTTTGCATGTTAGGCTGACTGCAGTTTTGCCATTGTATGAAATAACGAAATCTCTGTTATTCAGCTTGAAAAACTGTAATTCGAATACCGTAGGAATGAGACTCCACAGTGAATCCCCACAGTTAGGAGAATGGTCTGTTTATTTCTAAATGGAAATCCCCCATTGTCACACCACATCAATGATCTGCATATAAATCTGACTTCCATAGAGCTGGAATGTGCTTCAAAGGTCATATCTCTACATGAAGAATCTTAGTGGGTTATGCAGTGAAAATGCCCCAAATCCAGAGCACTGTGTTGGCAGAAATAGCTTCTCTAGAAATAGACCGGAAGAAAAAAAAAAAAAAAGGAAGATTTTAAGCCCCAAAACTTTTGCCTAAGTATATTTCCTAACGTTTCTGCCTGTATCTCATTAAAAAGCTGGATTAAGAAATGGAGGGCGGGGCATGGTGGGGATAGAACCACAGTATCTACTTCCACAGAAGGTGCTTATTGGAGTCCTGCAGGCACAATTTACTTTATTTTTACATTAAAAAAAACTTGGGAAATGCCCTATTAGGGGGAAAAAAAAATCTAGATGTCGCCTTTACAAATGAAACGTTTGGCCACAGTGGGCCTGTATTCATTACAGGGTGGCGGTGCCGCGGGTGGGGATGGATGGGAAGCAGGCCGTATTTGAGAATGAACTCTGTGATTTCCCATTCCTTACCATTCGGAACGTCTTACACCAAAGTTCACTTTGCCTGCCTCACGCACGCCACAGGCACTGAGATTCCTGCAGTTTATGAAATGGATGCAACGGGTCTTTTTATTTTTAAATGGGCAAATCTCTTTGTTAAGGGGCGGCGGGGTGGGGAGGGCAATGACTGGTTTTGCTTGCAAACAGTCCTAAATCTGTCGTTTTTCAACGATCTGAGCCTAACCTACTTTTCTCGAATGGCCCGAAGTATGAAACTAAGTATCAAAGGATGGGCCTTGCAAGCCAGCCATGTGACCTCGGGCAAGGCCGTTAAACTCTCTTGCNGATTGGGTCTCCTGTCTCCCCGCTGTGGCCGTCCTGCACTAGGTTCTCCACCCGCGCCGCAGGGCTCAGGACCCCGCAGCCCCGGGTGTTCCGCCTGCGTTTGCTTCTGCTCAGTCATCAGTTGAAAAACAATTTATTTCTGTGTGTGCGCGTGCTGGAGGTGATGCTTTGCTCCAGATTTCAGTCAGTGGGTTGCCATTGGGGGAGCAGGTAAATTTGAAGTCCGCTTTGTTTTATAGAATCTTCTCTATGAGACCAGTCGTATCCTTGCTGAACATCTCTTTGATAGTACTTCAAAAGGCGGTAGGAAAGGCTAACTTTCACTTGAGAAGTTTTGTTTGGGAACCCTCATTATCTTTACCGGGTTATGTCAACAGTTGCAAAGCTGCTTACAAAAAAGTTTACTCTGTTAAAAAAAAAGATCCTACACTTTAATTTTGTGTATCGTGCATAATTGTCTTGTAGGAGATAACTTGTTTTGTCGCATGTTTCACTGGCTTTTGAGTTTTTAATCGCAGAATGATACCACCAAAAAAAATACTTAAATACTTCTCAAGAAGTAATTTGTTGGTGTGCTTTGTCCCTCACTTGTGTACGACTCTTTACGACCCCGTGAACAGTAGCCCGCCAGGCTCCTCTGTCCATGGGATTCTCCAGGCAGGAATACAGGAGTGGGTTGCCTTTTTCCTTCTTCAAATTTCTTGGTAAATGGCCCCTTTTAAGTTCCAAGATTAAGAGAGAGGAAATCAAAGACAGTAGTTTTGGTTCTCTGAGAGCTAGTTGTTGATGTGGTTTGGAGACAGTAGACTGAGATTCCACTTGTGCTTTTTGAAATGCTATAAACAATAGCAAATGAGTACAAGAGGAAAAATGAAAGGTTATTTTCTATAAAATACTCTAAAGAGAAAGAAGATTTGAATGGTTCAGGGATGGATGCATTGTTTGGCAAGCCATTGCCCCTAGTAATGAGCCTGGCTGAATCTTCGAGAGGTGGGAGGAGGATCCTTAGCTTGTCAAATAATAAGTGTATGGTAATGGGTGTTGACAGACAGATTTACTACGCTGTGAAAGTTCCTATCGCATTATGTTACAGGAATTTCAAATGTTTTAGTTGTAGCTCAAGCTGTAGGTTTTCAGAAGACATGGCTGTTAACTCACATGCTGTACCTCTGTGTTTTGAACTGTAGTAACTAATTCAAGTGTGACTTGAGTAATATTACACTCACTTCATTTCGCTAAACCCCAGATGAGTCTTTTATTTAATAGAAGGAAATCATCAACATTTCATGAAACTAGACTTTGGATTTGTAGCTTTTGCCACTGCTCCATGCATGTTCCGTGATTACTTCTGAGCAAGCCATTTTCAACAAAAAGTAATTTTGGAAAATGCAGATAAAAAATTTCAAAAGGGGAGTGCTCAACCACACACAAAAAATTTTTAAAGAAATTTTTTTTCAGTCACTAATGTCACTCTTAATGTTCTGTGCCTTTTGCCATAACTTGTCATTTCTTTTGGAAAAATCTGCAGTCAAGTGTTAGGAGGAAGCAAGCATTGAACAAACTCTTTTGAAAGATGGCACTACTCCCACCCCCTACCCCAACCCCGCCCCCAACACCCCAGCTCCTGGACCTAGGCTTTTGGCCTTCTGTGGAGGGAAGACTGAGTCCTTGGTCTTGTTCCCTCATGTATTTCTTCTCTTTCTAGCACACACACAACTGAAATTATCTATATTTGGTTAACTCTTTGATTCTGACGATATATTGTTATTTCATATGCTTCATATCCTCTCTTCTTTCCAAATATGCCACAGTATAGATGTTTAAGCACAAATGTGGTTTACATTCAAGAATGATCATTCCATTAATTTACAGATGTATTTGCCCAGTTGTAAGATTATAGCAAGTGCTTATGAAAAGGCGTTAATGTTTAGAGCACCTGAATTGGGGAGAGGTTTACCATTGAGTGGGAAAAAGGTAGAAGCAAAGATAGCAAAAAACAAGCTTAGTAGGTTTTACATTTTTGTTTTGTGTCAGTGTTGTTTAAATGGAGACCTTCTGCAGTGTCTTTGAGTCTTCAGTCAACCTGGTGGGAGTGCTGCCTGTCTCCCTCCCCATGTACATATTTGATTCTCATTATTCATAGAACTTATGTTCTTTAAAGTTGTCATCGACAGTGATTTAGCAAATATGGAATCATTGTGCCTAGGGGAAATACAGTGTTAGGGTACCACAAGTCTCTGTTCACATTTTTGCCAATCAATGTAAACCTTGTTTTATGTGTGTTTCTGTTTAAAGACACCTTGTTTAGTATGTATATCATTCGTTCACTCATTAACATTGAATTCATGGCCAACAGTACTGTTCAGTTCAGTTGCTCAGCCATGTCTGACTCTTTGCGACCCCATGAACCGCAGCACGCCAGGCCTCCCTGTCCGTCACCAGCTCCCTGAGTCCACCCAAATCCATGTCCATGGAGTCGATGATGCCATCCAACCATCTCATCCTCTGTTGTCCCCTTCTCCTGCCCTCAATCTTTCCCAGCATCAGGTCTTTTCCAATGAGTCAGCTCTTCGAATCAGGTGGCCAAAGTATCAGAGTTTCAGTTTCAACATCAGTCCTTCCAGTGAACACCCAGGACTGATCTCCTTTAGGATGGACTGGTTGGATCTCCTTGCAGTCCAAGGGACTCTTGAAGAGTCTTCTCCAACACCACGCTTCAAAAGCATCAATTCTTCTGCACTCAGCTTTCTTTATAGTCCAAGTCTCACATCCATAGATGACCCCTGGAAAAACCATAGCCTTGACTAGATGGACCTTTGTTGACAAACTAATGTCTCTGCTTTTTAATATGCTATCTAGGTTGGTCATAACTTTCCTTCCAAGGAGTAAGTGTCTTTTAATTTCATGGCTGCAGTCACCATCTGCAGTGATTTTGGAGCCCAGAAAAATAAAGTCTGACACTGTTTCCACTGTTTCCCCATCTGTTTCCCATGAAGTGATGGGACCAGATGCCATGATCTTCCTTTTCTGAATGTTGAGCTTTAAGCCAACTTTGTCACTCTCTTCTTTCACTTTCATCAAGAGGCCGTTCTTCACTTTCTGCCATAAGGGTGGTGTCATCTGCATATCTGAGGTTATTGATATTTCTCCCAGCAATCTTGATTCCAGCTTGTACTTCCTCCAGCCCAGCATTTCTCATGATGTACTCTGCATATAAGTTAAATAAGCAGGGTGACAGTACTGTAGTTCGTGCCTAAATGAAGCTTGGGGAACACACAGATTTTCTCTGTAAGGGTCATCATAGCCTTCTTGCTCTAAGGAATGTTAGGTGGACAACATTTTGGCACTACGGTTGAGGGCTGTTTTAAACAACAGAATCGTCAGTAAAAAACACAAAAATGAGAAAAATATGACACTGGATAGACCTTGAAAAGGGCTCTTGCTTACAGTATGAGAGCTGAAAGAAGGCAGAGTAATACTTCGTCGTTGCCAGCTGGCCTACTCAAAATTTTAGCCACTACATAGTCTGCAAATGACTATGAAGGTGCCCTTGTTTTGATTTTGGGATATTGTATTGATTTCAGGGATACAAATAAATTTTGGCAAGTAAGCAAGTTCACAAATATGAACTCAAATAATGAAGATCAGCTGTGTGTGAATATACACATGCACATATATGTTTTATATAGTATATATAGTTTTAAAAACCTGGATTCTTAGGGGTATACTTACGTTGTGTATTGGTGTAGTTTCCTTTCTGAAATGTTATATACTTCATATCGTAATCTCTTTCTAGTTAAGAATATATGTGTTGGAAAATGCTGAGAACTTGTACCTTTTTAGTTCTCGCTAAAAGTCGAAACAATTGCTATGACAGGCGTTTTCATGATTTTCCTCAAAAAACAGTTTTGTTTAGCTTCAGGAATGCAAGTTCAGTTTTAGGTTAGGCTGTAGAAATGAGCCAGAGCCATATGTAAATTTTAGCTTGAAGCGGCATCAAATTGTCAAGCACATATAATTCACCGTCACCTTCCAAGTTTTTACTAAAACATAGGACCACTTTTGGATAACATGACTTCAGTCTAGTCAGAAGAATTTAATGTTGATTGATAATGGGACGAGTGGGTTCTCCAGTAGGGGACTTTTCCCCTTAAATGTCTTTGGTAAAAAGTGGACTTACATGGGGAGCAGTGTAGAGGGCAGGACACCATCCATCATTTGTTGACATAATCTAATCATGAGGTTGTGGGGCTGGATAGGAACAATGTTTTGAATATAATTGGGTGCATAGGACTTTCTGACATGGGCGTGGTGGGGGGTGGGGGTTGTTGGCACTGTCAGAAATTGGAGGCCAGGAATTTACTAGATTTCTGTAAAAGTAGCTTGGTAACTCTTTCAGAGTTAACTGCTTCGAGTAGGGTGAATTTAGCTTAGGTGCCAGTTAATTCTCATTGTTAATTTAACAGGTAGTAAAGTACTTCTGATTTTGCAATATGAATAACTAAGAAAAATGATGTATTTAAGCATGATGTTTAATGTAGGAATTACTTGTAGCTACCCAGTAACATGTAAGTTAAAGTTCCTAAGAGAGAGAGCAGAAGGGGAGGATTTAATAAAGATATCAACAATATCAACAGTGTTCCTATTCCCTAACTATTTATGAAATGCCTTCTTTAAAAAAATGCCAAGCTCTGTACTAGAAGAACAAAACGGATATTTCTTTGGCCGTATGGAACTTACAGTCTTGTGTAGATGATAAAATCAGTCAGGTTAATGTAGTTAGCAGTTTAGATAATTGTGATGAGAAAGCATAGGGTTTTATGAGCAAATAACTGAATCAGTTTATATTGGTGGATTAGGAAGCCCCCTCCCCCCCTATTTTTTCGACATTTTAGCAGAAATCTGAAGTATGAGGAGAGTTAAGTAAAGGCAGAGGTGTGAAGGTGGGGGTGGTGTGGAGTGTGTCGTGAAGAGAGATTCCTCTGTAGGGAAGTTTTAGAAACTGAAGTAAGTCCAGAGAATCATGTGAAAGAAGAACCAGGGTAGTTTTGGAGCAGTGACTAGGATCTAGGTCTTTGTATGGCATGTTGGGCATTTAGATTTTTATCTGAAAATGCGGTGGGAAGCTAGTGAAGGATTTAAATTTGGGCCATGGCATGCTCTGATTTGTGTTTTCGTAAGATCGTGGTGTTTGCTCTGTGGTGACTGTTTGAGAGGTATGCAGATTAGATGATTAGTTAAGAGGGTGGCAGTGGGGATGGAGCCTAATGTTACTAATGCTTGACTGGGAGGACCTGGAGTGGATTAGTGGAAGCGGGAGCTGTAGGAAGTGTGAAGAATGGCTTGCTTATGCACCTCTTGGATGGAGGTGCTTTTACTGAGGTGGGAAGAGTAGAGAAGGAACAGAATTTGGGGGCTAGGTGTGGAGATTGGGAGAATATCCAGTAATTCCGGGCATGTTTAGTTGAGAAATCTGGGAGGAAATACTTGTCAAATGGGATGCTGAGTATATATGGTCTGGTACTCAGCAAAGGTGTTTGGGCTTAGAGACAGGTACTTGTGATTAGTGAGCATTTATTTGACTGTTCTCTTAAGCCCTGGGAAAGGATGGGTGAAGGAGAGCGTGTAGAATGAGAAGGTCAAGACTCTCATGAAGGACTCCTGTGGAACATTGGTTTCAGACATTAGAGTTTATTAGAATCATTTATTTGGAGAGCTTGGTAAACCACAGATTGCTGAGCCTGACATCCAGAGTTTGATTTCGTATGGCTAGGCAGAGCCCGTAATTTTCATTTCTACCAACTTGCTCATCAGTGCAGATACTGCTGGTCCAGGAAGCCTGGTTTGAGATTTAAGAGTAGGCAGAGACAGAAGACTAAAAAGGAGCTGCCAGAGAGGCAGAGGAATACAGGAGAATCTGATGCCTTGAAACTGAGGAGTGAAGGGAGGGAGGGAACAGTTGTGTTGCTGAGAAGTCATCTTGGTTACATTTTTTTGGTCAGGCATTCCTGATTATAATGGGCTTCCCTGATGGCTCAGGTAAATAATCCTCCTGCCAGTTGAGACAAGAATTCAGCCCCTGCGATGGGAAGATCTAAGATCCCCTGAAGGAGTAAATGGCAACCCACTCCAATAGTCTTGCCTGGGAAATCCCATGGACAGAGGAGGCTGGCAGGCTACAGTCCATGGTGTTGCAAAAGAGACACAACTTAGCAACTAAACAACAAGTTCATGATTGTGCGTGCTCAGTCATTCACCTGCCTTATGAAACTTAGCTGTGATTACTTTCCGGTAATGCTCTTTGCTCCCGCCACAGTGTGCTTCCCGCCTCCTGGTTCCAGGCTTGACTCTCCTGTTTGCCTTTCACTCTGCCTCTCTAACCTTAGCTTCCTAACTGCTGGCTCTGATCACTCCCTTCTTCCTGTGGACATTTGTAGCTGTTTGCTTTTTCTTCTCTTATCACATTTAATCTTTTGTCTTTAGATACAATTATGTAAGCACTTGGAAACAGGTGATTAATTATTGTTCCCGTCTCAAAGCCCCTAGCAGATAGTGAAATTCTGGAGGCAGAAGGACACTCCATTAATTGCTTTTTGTGTCACAAAAATTGCCTCACCATAGGCATTCAAATACTTTTCAAAGGAAATGATTTTTGACGTTTTTTGGGAAACCAGAATTCTTCAGTAGAATTTAGGACCTAATTTGCAAATTAAGGCATACTCTATAGTTCTTGTCCCCTCAGAGGTCTTCTGCTTAGGCCTGGGGACCCTGAATTTTCTACTTTTGGTGAAGACACATTCGCAAAGTGGCATTTCATTTAGCTTCCTTGAAACAGCAAAGAAAGAATAACATGGATGCCCCCTTAAGTCACCTTTCTCTGTTGACATTATATTTTTCTTTATGTAGCAAAAGTGGCCGAGTTAAAAAACAGAAAAGCATTTTTACATGCCATTGTGAAATTGTTTTATATTCTGCAGTTGATTTTGGCAGTCTTTGTTTTTTTTTGGATGCAGAGTATTTTGAGGACAGGGTCTTATTTATCTCTCTATCTTTAGTTGTGTGCAGTAATTTTCAGTTGTTGTTGAAATAAACTGTCAGGAAACATTGTTTGCTTTTCTGTAACACATAGCCTATACCTAGTATGAAAATCAATAGGTAATGTGTGATATTGACGGGATAATTTGTGACAGTACCTAACAGTGCATGCCAAATCTCTCAATAAATACGGATTAATTTCTGGTTCAGATTTAGTTGTAAGCTTTCAGTGAAATTTGATTCTGGCATTGTAGTAACTTGCTTTTAGATTAGGTGGTACATTTATCCTGAAGTAAATGTCACATGTTTGTAAAAATACCAAATCATTTTGATCAGATAATTATTATATGGCATTCAGCCACATATAATTTGTAGGTTCCTGTTAGCTATATAGAGTTTTGACCTTGATAGTAGCATGTGCTTTCACAATAATGTGAAAGTAATTTGCAGCAAAGGGTATTACATAGAATCCTGTTAACACATGCTTCTGTGTTGGGTTATGTTATCACTGTAGGGACAGCTCCTAGGATGTAATTTTGATCACTGATACATTTTCTTTAGATGTGGCAGTTTATTCAAGTATTAAGTAACATATTAGAAGGTAGAATTGATGTCTGTCCTTACATTGATTACTGATTTTCTTTGGTGTTCTTTACTGATCTTGTGTGTTATCTGGGGTTCTCTTTCACCCCCTTCTCTCCTTGTTTTTTTTTTTTTTTCTAACTAAATTTCCAGTACTTCAACAATATGTAGCGGAAATGGTACATTTGCCTCCAATGTGTGTGAGCTCAGTCGCTGTCATGTCTTTTGAGACCCCATGAACTGTAGCCCGCAAGGCTCTTCTGTCCATGGGATTCCTAGGCAAGAAAGTGGAGTGGGTTACCATTTTCTTCTCCGGGGAGCTTCCCAACTCAGGGACCAAACCCATGTCTCCTGCATTGGCATGTGGATTTTTTACCGTTGAGCCACCTGGGAAGCCCATTTATCTCCAGTAAAGGTGCTAAATTGCACTGATATGTCAAATTTCTGTGATTTTTAGCTGTAGTCAACTTTGTGGGGTTAGTACTGACATTTTCATGTTGAGCAAATTGGAAAGGTTGTCTTTGGCTATTTTAAAAATAATGGGAATAAATTAATATTTGTTAGTATCTTTCCATTATGGTTCGCAAGAGGGAAAAATAGAAAATTGGTGTTAGAAGTATTAAGTAACATATGAGAAGGTAGAATTGATGTCTGTCCTTATATTGATTCCTGATCTTCTTTGGTGTTCTTTACTGATCTTGTGTGTTACCTGGGGTTCTCTTTCACCCCCTTCTCTCCTTGTTTTTTTTTCTTTTGTCAAAACTCAAAGTAGAACATACATATTTATTAGAACACATTTGATAGCTATCAAACGATTAAAGCCTTGATCTGGAATTCTGAAACGAAGAGTCTGAATGGCAGTTTCAAAGCTGCACGAGATTTCATCTGCAAGGGCTTGAGGCTGCTCATTCCTTGATTTTTATCCTGCATCCATCTGGTGAGCCATTTATGTACCCACAAGCCACTATTTTTAGGGGACTCGGTTGGGATGTTGAGTGGTTAATGACTGAGCTGTTTTAAATAGTTGGGTGCTTAGTTAATTTGGAGATTCTCAGTCTGTATGTATCATGTTTACAATTGAGATCAGTCAGCACATTTCTGCTAAGTTTCAAGACTTAGGAAAGTGGTTGTCAGGCCTTTTATAGAGGGCCTTTTTTAATGGAATTTTGGGTTTGTCCTAGAATTCCAGTAACCTTGAGGGCATAGTTTGGGATGTAACCTTTGGAGAGGCACTTTGCAATGGATATTGTTTTAAAATGTGAAATATTTGTTGCTTCTAGTTTTCCTGTTTTAAATTTAATTAAATTTTGAAATGGTGCCTTCTTGGAGGCAACTATTAAAAAAAAAGGTAAAACTTGGAAGTTAGACCTCTGCTAATCCCAGTTAATGCCACTAACTCACATTGTGACATTTTGACCTCAGTTTCCTCAAGGAAGAAAATGAAGTGGATTAAGATAAATCTGTAACATCTTTTTCTGTTTTGACTTGTGCTGATTCTACCTGTGTAACAATCTTACTGCTTCTGCTGATAAGAGAGGAGCATGGGNGCTAATCCCAGTTAATGCCACTAACTCACATTGTGACATTTTGACCTCAGTTTCCTCAAGGAAGAAAATGAAGTGGATTAAGATAAATCTGTAACATCTTTTTCTGTTTTGACTTGTGCTGATTCTACCTGTGTAACAATCTTACTGCTTCTGCTGATAAGAGAGGAGCATGGGAAAGGAGGGCTAATGACGAGCAGTTTTAGGATTGAGACCATAATGAAAGGATTGTGCGTGATGATCATTTGTGTTCTTCGGCAAACTTCAGTATAGGGTAGCGATTTATTTCTTATTACATGGTATAAAGCTATTTCTTAAGCATTGGGAAAGAGTCTTTTATAAGAAGTTACCTTGTGTATTAGCCTCAAGGTTGAGGGCCCAGTTCAGTTTCAAGGGCTGAGGCACCTTAATTGCTGCTTTTGTCATTTTAATTTGTTATCTCCAAGTGATTCGTTTATATATGTTTTTTGAAGGGTATCTGGAAGTAAAGAGACTCGTTTTACAAATGTTTGCTTACAAAGAATATATGAGGAAGGGTTATAGTGATATTTTCTCTGAGCAAGTTTATGGGCAGAAAGTTTAACGTGTTATGTGTGAAGAACTCTTACTTTTTGTTTCCATTGCTGTCAGTTCTAGTTTGGGTCCCTAATACTTCTTAAAGAAATACATTCTTGTGTGGGCTATTCCTCCCCTTTTAGGCTCTTTCCTCATCAAAGCCACTCTTGTCTTCCTTCTAATTGTTCTCTGGAAGTGGGCTTCTGATTTTGTCACCCTCTTATTTGCTTAAGCACGTGAAGTGCAGACTCGGTGCTCTGATTCAAGGTCTTCTGCAATGAGACTCCAAACCCCTTGCCAGCTTCATCTCTCACTCCTCCCCTGGGTGTATGTCACTGTCGAACAGGTGCTTCTGTCTCCTGTGCTGCTTTCATGCTTTATCTTTCCTGGTTTTCAGTTTATGTTATTACATTTACCTGAATGCAGATACCTGCCTCTCCAGGTCTGTTGAAATGGGATCTTGCAGCACTCATTTAATATACAGTTAATTAATTGCAGTCTTTATTTTTCCATGAAGTCCTATGTGCAACCAAATGAGTGCAGTTATGTCTTCCTTTGATGCCTTGTGTAGCAACTGTTTCTCATATTGCTCTTATTTTACATGGCTTTGTTCTATTCCAAGAAAATGGCTGATAAAAAGTTTCCTCTACTGCAAGATTTTTTCATCCTTTTTAGCTCTTTTAAAACTTGGCTTATAGTCATCATTTATCTCTTGCATTGCTATACTTGTGATACATGTAAGAGATTGAGGTTTTCAACTGAAAACAGTCCGAAGGCTTGTACAAATTTACTGTTAAACAGTTGGATAGCAAACTAGACTTGACGTATCCTGTTGTTCAGTTGATATTTAGGAACAGATTGGCCCTATTTTTCAAGTTATGTCCCTTTGTAGAAATTAAAATAAGTAGATGCATTTATAATAATGTAGGTACAGTATTGTCTAGATAGATGAAAAAAACACAACCAGATTACTTTTTGAATTTCCAGCCTGTTTTACTTCTGTTATGATTACACAAACAGTGCATCTTTGTTTTGTGGGTACCGCATTGCTCTTAGTAGGTATGACTCTCAGAAATACTCTAGCATAAATTCCCCTGACCCGTGTCATCTTTAAGAAAGCTAAGACTGTGGGACAGAGAGCGAGCTGAAGAGGCCTATGTATGTCCTCTGAGTAACGAATCTTAAGGAAGTATCAGTGTTGGAAATGATCAAATGGCTAAGGCTTTCTCTTCAGTGACTGATAGCAAGGTTTAATGCGACAGCTGGAATCTAAGAGAAGGAGAGATTAGCAAGAGGGGCATCTCCTTAATGCTCTGCTTGAAGGAACATATGATCATTTCTTTGAAGGACCTCTCTAACTAGTCTGTGATATTGGAGGTGCTCATTTTCTACCAGAGAAACATTGAATTTATTTGACTGGGAAATTTATAAGCCTTAGCATAACAGATCAGAGGGTAGCAAACGAAGTCTTTATGCAGTTTTCGTAGTAACTCATCATTACCACCCTTAGCATTCTTGTATTTCTTCTTTGGTTTTCTGGAAGAGAGGTTTCTAACACACTTCTTCCCTTGCCTAATTGCTATATTTACTTGTTTTCCTTAGGTTTTATGTGTGTGTGTGTGTGCATGGCTGGGCCGTTGTCTGAGCTGATGGAGATTTTTACGTACTTAACTATTATCTTTTGAATGAGGTGATCAATGGTTAGTCTACCTTTTGATATTCATTCTGGAATCATTAAGATGTTAGTATTTACAATACAGTAAACTGTTTTACTTAATGAATGTTGTCAGGACTTTTTCTAGGGAGTAGGATTATGCATCACTGACCGTGACCCACTTTTTCATTCTCTTTCCTACATAACAGAATCTCTCCTTCTGAATATTAATGGTCTGTCTGTTCTTTGTGTAACAGCAACAAAAAAGATGCCACTGACTCATGATCAGTAGGACATGGATTTTGAGTTATTTTTCCAGAAGTAGGATGAGTATGTGTTCAGCTGTGTTTAGGCTTTTAATGGTCTGTTTTGTGATCAATGAGAGAAGTTTGTAAGACAGTTAACTAGTGCTGTAGTGCAGAAATGTAGACCTAAAAAAGAGGATTTTGTTTTCCAACTAGCCTAGTTCAAATCCTGGTGAATAGTTAACCAGACTGTTAAATCTTTGTTCATTTTTTATCTTTTAATAAAATATTATTTATAAAATTTTAAGGATCTCAATTCAAATTGATAGTTACATGTATGTATTTAAAATCCAGTGAACTAGCTGTTACAGCTTTGTTTTTCAGCTCACTGAAGTGGTGACTTGAGAAATGTTGCAAATCCATGGATTGAAAGAAAGCATGTGTTTGTGTATGGCATTTTGCCCATAGTATCATGTTAGAAGTGAGTTTGCAAGGTGCTGTATGAATCCATCTTATTCAGAGTTGGATGTAACTATTTTGATGGCCCATAAATTTCTAGCATGAGAAACTCCTGTTTACAGAGTTAAGGTTCAAGTTTGTTCTCACTTTAAAATAGTAGCTGTCTTAATAAAGGTTACAAGTATTTTAAAAGGTTACGGTGGGCCATTATGTATGTTCTGAGGTCAATTCTGTTGAGTTTTGCTTTTTTGGAAGAGTAAATATAGGGATGGAGTGGTGGGTGGTGTACAAGAATCTGCATGAAGGCAAAGGCCTTCTCAGCTTCCTTCAGAGAATATCCCCAGTGGTCTATTAATTGGAGTTGGTGGTGCTGGACTAACAGTCTATCTTTTAAAATGCTAGAGCCTCATTAAATCTCCTGTAATTGCAGCAATTATCCAATTTTAGTTCCCTTATTTAACTATGAGAAAATAGATTAAGGGATGAGCCCTCAAAATCACACTGTTAGTGTTGGTTGTGGAGGGCAGAATTCAGGTCTCAGGACTTAGCACTCTGTCCACTGCATGTGGACTCTTTAATTGGCACTTGTACACATTGAAATTTTGGCCTTTGGTTGGAGTGGGACTTTGAGCAGACTTAAGAGATCAGAGGACTTTTAATATTTTGGAGGCAGCAGGAGTATTAATGGGTACCTGAGGAGTCTGAGGTGGAAGGAGGTCTTCCCAAACATTTTTGAGTTAAAGTTTTTTCACTTTGCTCTTTGCTGAGGCCATGAAATGATTTGTTGCAGTTGTTTAAGGTGTCAGAATTAACATTAAAAAGTTTAAAATTACACCTCCCCCCAAATTAGTCTTATCTCAGTTTAGAAAGATTCAGCCCTGAGTGAAATAATGTGTTTGTGAACTGTAAAGTAAGATAAAATCACATTACTTTAGCGTCTTCTTGTGAATCTAGCTTAGCAATATCTGGGACCTCCTGGTGGGGAGGAAAGAAAGTGAAAAGAAGAGAAGCATGAATTCTTACCCCCTACTTCTGTTCCTAGTTCAAGGTTATGGGAACTTTAAAGCTTAGAGTCTAATGTGCTATAATATCAAATCCCCTTTTGCATTTCATTTAACCAGTTTGTGCTACATTTATTCAAAATAAAAAGAAAAGACACGGGATCTTTCAGATTTTTATCTTTAGATCATAGCATGTATACATTTGTCTTAAACCTGAAAATACTACACTTCTGAGTCTTTGCAGGAAATAAGATCATGTGACATCATACGAATTTTCTTAAAAATGACATGACATTACTTCTCTGATATATGTGGCATATTTTTATACACATGCAAGTGAAAAGTTAGAATGGAATGGTCCTTGATCTATGAGTTAAAAATATTAAAAGCAAATTTCTTAATATTTTTTATTAAACTATGGGACTGTCACCATCATTATCAAGAAACATTTATTTAGTGTTTGTATTTTTTTAAGTAGAGTTTTTTTTGTTTAAACTGAGATAGAGTTGACATATAACATTATATTAGCTTCACATATACAACATGAGTCCACATTGTATACATTGTGAAATGATCACCAGGATAAGTCTATCACCACACATAGTTACAAACTTTTTCCCCTCTAATGAGACCTTTTAAGATCTATTCTCTTGGCAACTTTCAGATATACATACAGGATTATTAACTATTGTCACGTGCTGTACATTCCCAGCACTTAGAGCCTTTTTAAAGCCAAAATACAACCATGCCCATTCTCCACCTACCTCTGATATGGGTCTCTCCTTTACTTCCAACTTTAGACTCTCCCCCCACCCCGTTTCTATTTGTGCCTTATTACTTATTCTGTTTATTCAACATACCAGCCTGTTTCTCTCATTGTAAAAGACAAAACAAAAATAAAGGTTTCTCATGGTCTTTTGTGTGTCTTTCCTTCCATCACTGACTTCTGAAAGAACAGGCTTCAGTAATGGTTCTCAAAGTGGTGTTTGTGGGCTCCAGGGGGATGGGTCCTCAGAACCTTTTGATGAGGTCTGTCAGGTCAGAATTATTTTCATAATACTTTTAAGGCGTAGTTGCCTTTTACACTTTATTGGCATTTTCATGGACAGTTTGAAAGCAATGCTAGTTAAAACTGCTTTAACATGAATCTACACGCTTGGCCCCGAAATGTATTAGTCATTGTGTTCTTCACTGTCACATGCACTCAGTTTTGTTTGTTTTGTTTTTTAAAGCCGCTTTCTCTTAATGTCTTTGGTGCAGTCGTAAAAAATCTTTTCTCAATCTCAAAAGTACGTGTCTTTTTTTTTTTTTCTTCTGATTGTGGTAAAATATACATAAAATTTACTGTTTTAACTATTTTTAAGTTTATAGTTCAGTGGCATTCACATTGTTAGGCCATCATCACCACTATCCATTTCTAGAACTTCTTCATCTTCCCAAATTGAAACTCTGTATCCATTAAGCACTAACTCCACATTCTTCCTTTTCCCCAGTCCCAGTAACCACTATTCTATTTAATGACCCTATGAATTTGACTATTCTAAGTACCTCATATAACTGGAATCATACAATAATTGCCCTTTTTTTATTGGCTTGTTTGACTTACCATAACATTTTCGAGGTTCATCCATATTGTAGCATGTATCAGAATTTAACTCCGGGAGTTGGTGATGGACAGGGAGGCCTGGCATGCTGCAATTCATGGGGTCGCAAAGAGTCGGACAGTACTGAGTGACTGAACTGAACTGAACTGAACTGAATCCATGAATGGAATGTCACATTTTGTTTAGTCACCATCAGTGGACACAGTTTGGTCATTTCCACCTTTGACTATTGTGAGTAACGCTGCTATGAATATAAGTGTATAAATATCTACTCAAGCCCATGCTTTCATTTCTTTTTGGTATGGACCCAGAAACAGAATTGCTGCATTACGTGTGAATGATTCTATGTTTAATTTTTTGAGGAATTGTCATCCTGTTTTTCATAGTGGCCAGCTATATCATTTTAAGTTCTCATGTCCTCACCAACACTTGCTATTTTCTGTTTTTTTCTTTTTAAAATTTTATAATGACCATCCAAGATGGGTGTGAAGTGATGTATCATTGTGGTTTTGATTTGCATTTTCCCAAAGATAAGTGGTGTTGAACATCTTTTCATGTGCTTATTATTGGCCATTCATAAGTTCACATCTTTTTAATATGTGAAGAAATGGGAAGTATACATAAAAAACTTGCTGCATGGTGAATTTTATGGTGGTATAATTGAGGAAAAGCACAGGTGATTCAGTTGTGTGTTTAATCTGTGGCTTTTTTCGTGGAACACTTATTTTTCTTTGAAAGTGATTGACAAACTATGGTTATTCATTTAGATCTGGATATTTGGTTCACATTTTCTCAAAAAAATGAAATGAGACTGTCACTTCAAGGAAAACAAGTGTTATTAATGACAGAATTTGATTTTTCAAAAGAAAGTTAGAATTTTGGAAAACTTGTATCGGCCTCTGTAAACTTGATAGCTTCCTACTGCCTAAAGGCTTTTCTCAGGAGATAGGTGATAATGTTTACAAATACAATTTTTAAAAAGGGTAACACAATTTCTTAAACTCAGTGAACTGTTATTTTCCTAATACATGATGTTACTAATATAAAATTAACCATTGGATTTTAATGTAAGAGTGCAAAAAATTCAGTGATGTGGTTTGAGATCATGTTGCAGTGACCTTTAAGAAGTGAGTAATTGTTATGTTTTGCCATAATAGCAGAGAAGAATATCTATAGGTGTGTGAAAGGACTATTAAAATAGTCTTTTATCTTTACTTCATTACAGCCTTATGAACAGTTGTGATGAGGTGTCTGAGGGACTGGTGACAGCAGGGAAGTTTGAAAGGAATATTCCTTTGGACTCGAATAGCTGGTTCACTTTAGAGTGTGTGTGTGCACGTTCTATCTGACTTTTTGTGACCTCATGGACTATAGCCCACCAGGCTCCTCTGTCCGCAGAGTTTTCCAGACAAGAATACGGGAGTGGGTTGCCATTTTCTTCTTCAGGGGATCTTGCCAACCTAGGGACTGAACCAGCGAACCAGCATCTCTTGCATTTCCTGCATTGGCAGGCGGATTCTTTACCAGCTGAGCCACCAGGGAAGCCTGGTTCACATTAAGTGTATTAATTTTTTAAAAGTAATTTTGAGGAGTCGTATTCTCTAATATACTGCTTCTCAGACTCTTAATAAGTATATGAATCACTTGGGGATTTGTTAAAAAGTAGCTTCTTTCTCAGAGCATCTGGGGTAGGGCCTGGGGTTCTACATTATCAGCACTCTCTTACGTGATGCTAGTGCTGCTGTTTCCATAGGTCACATTCTCCTTTAGCCAGTCCGTAGGAGAGGGAGAGAGAAAAAAATACCCTCTGAAGTGATCAAAGCAGTTCATGATGAATATCTGTTTTATTAATGGCTTCAGATTGACCATTAGGAGACAGCAGGACTAATGCAAGGGTTCTTAAATTTTACCTGGGGTGCTATTGAACAGATTTCTGAACATAAATCCCAGAGATTTAATCTTAGGTTTAGAGATCTTTTGAGAAAACATTAAATTTAATAAGCACTTCATATAATTCTGTTGTGTTGGGATTTTGATTGACATTACTCAAAACTGCCGGTTAACTTGGGGTTTAGCATATTGATAGTATTGAACATTCCTTTCCAAGAGCATAGCATCTCTATTTTATTGAAGTCATATGTGTGAGAATTACTAGAAACCTTGTTAGATTTTGTTTGAAAGAAACAAAGGATAAGGGGACATAGTACTTGTTGGGTGCCTATGGGAAAGTTGCCTAGACTGTTTGAAAGGCTGATCTTTATTACACAGGTCCTTTAAGGTCAAGGGGGACAGTACATTAATTAATTTACGGTTTATGGGTAAATTTTTTAGAACTACTGTTAGTATATATAGAACCTCACCATGGAAGGAAATAACTGGTTTTACTTCTTTCCTTAGCTTTCTTTCTATTGCATTTCTATAAATTAGTTCACTTTGAAAAGAATTTGTTTTTAGAAAAGCTGTCATCATATACTTTCAAAGGTGTGACTTTATAACAGTAGTCTCTGAACAGATTACTTCAGGTGAGAATATTTTTAGGAGAGTTCCAGTGGGTATCTGAAATCTCTTCCCCGAGAGTTTCACTTTAGTCATTGTTAACCAGAAGTACACATTATTATGCTCTTTCAGATAAAGTATGTTCGAATATAAACCTACATGTCTTAAAGATCCACAATCTGTATGAGAAAACTAAAGTCTTGGTATCAGTGCTTTTAAGACAAAACTTGTTTTAATTTTTTAATAGTACTTGTTCTGAATGAAATTTGAAATATCTTTTTATAGACCATTGTAACAAAAAAATACCAATGATAAACACTATAAAGTTATTGCATATTGACATATTTTGATAGAGACTTCTAATTATATAGAGAACTTTCTTCTACATTGCCAAATTTAATGTATTCACCAGTTCTTATGCAGACATGGCAACAGAACTATGTCCATTTTTAAAGAGAAGGTGTATGAGGCTAACAAAGGTCAGGTACCCTTAGAAGNGAGAGAGAGAGAGAGAGAGAGAGAGAGAGAGAGAGAGAGAGAGAGAGAGAGAGAGAGAGAGAGAGAGAGAGAGAGAGAGAGAGAGAGAGAGAGAGAGAGAGAGAGAGAGAGAGAGAGAGAGAGAGAGAGAGAGAGAGAGAGAGAGAGAGAGAGAGAGAGAGAGAGAGAGAGAGAGAGAGAGAGAGAGAGAGAGAGAGAGAGAGAGAGAGAGAGAGAGAGAGAGAGAGAGAGAGAGAGAGAGAGAGAGAGAGAGAGAGAGAGAGAGAGAGAGAGAGAGAGAGAGAGAGAGAGAGAGAGAGAGAGAGAGAGAGAGAGAGAGAGAGAGAGAGAGAGAGAGAGAGAGAGAGAGAGAGAGAGAGAGAGAGAGAGAGAGAGAGAGAGAGAGAGAGAGAGAGAGAGAGAGAGAGAGAGAGAGAGAGAGAGAGAGAGAGAGAGAGAGAGAGAGAGAGAGAGAGAGAGAGAGAGAGAGAGAGAGAGAGAGAGAGAGAGAGAGAGAGAGAGAGAGAGAGAGAGAGAGAGAGAGAGAGAGAGAGAGAGTGAGTGCCAGAATTTGGAAAAGTTATAGTTGTTGTATATTCCAGTAGAAGTAGTAAAAAAAAAACCACACAAACTCTTTTTGGATAGCACATTTCTTTGAGAAGTTATATAGAGACTTTCCTCAGGAAAATTTGCATATATATAAGTTGTGCAGATTTCAGAGAGTATATATGTATTATACAAATTACCCCTGTGGTATATTCCTTGGTTTTTATAATTTAAAAATGTATTCAACTTTTATGTTTTAGTAGCTTAGAAGTGGCTATAGGTACTAATACATGAAAATAAAGTCCAAGAATATAGAGAATTCATTTTTCTAACCTATATACACTTACTTGATTTTGGGGAGGAGATTCTGCTGCTGATGCCAATATTTGGGGGGGTGTGTGTCTTTATTTAAAGGTTTTGTGTACAGTTTCTCTCAGAAAGATTGGCTTTTCTATTAAAAGTGCATAAAATGTTTGTAAGGCTGTGTTCCACCTTATCGCTGAGTATCAGAAGAGTTTGACCAGATTCTTCCTTACCGATGTGCTGTGGTCATTAACAGTATGCACAGATGGGTGTAGGTGTGCCCAGATGGTTCCCCTTGGCCCTCAAAGTGGCCCTGTTGTGGTTGGAGGTCCCTGCTGGTCAACTCAGACTGAAAGCAGACTCTGTCATTCACATCATTTCCCCAGGGTGCTGGCCAGGTGGTTGGGAAGCACCGAGTTGGATGATAATACTGGATGGTTTTCTGTTAGTAGGATAAATACGGATTCAGACAATGGAATATTAAGCTGAGGGAGTGTTAGAGGCCCATGAGAAAAATATGCACCACTCGACCTGGCAGGCCTAATTAATCAGGAAATAAATTTGAGCCGGCTTTAAAAAAGAGGAATTACCGTGGCTAGTCTTTCAGTTTGAGTCTTGTTTGTGTTTAATAACATCAAGATAAACCAGCTTGAAACTTGTAGAGTGTGCTTTTCTTCGGCTTACACAGAATGTTTAAATATGTATCTGTTTTCTGAGCCAAAGTTTTGCTATCAGGCCTTGAAGTAATAGATAGTGGCCCTCTGCTGATACTTTGGCTCCATGGGGTGATTTTTCTCAGCAGTTGCTGCCTCCTCTTCTGAAGTAATTACAGAAGGCGCTGTGTTTACTTGGAACACTTTGAACTCGTTAGACAAAGTGCATGCATAAGCGTGAGCTCGTTAGGGCCAGTGTAGTGATGAGGGGTAGCACCAGGCGAGTTAACGCATCCTGTTCAGTACACTCTGCCTTCTGTGACTTCAAAGATGTTTCTCTTGTTTTGAATCGTGTGGAATTGCCATGCTTCCCAACTATCTCATGTACAGTCATAACCATTTTTGGTGGTTTTTATTTGCTAACCATAGCTGTTATGTATGATTTTAATTCTGCTTTAATGAACCAGACAATGGCGTGTAGTTATGGACAGAAGTTGTGTAGTGCTAAGTTAGCTTAATTTCTGTGTGTTGAAAAAAATGGGTTTTGCCTTCTCTCATCATTTCATGTTAATGTCTTAAATTGGAATGGCTTGAACTGCAGCTGTCTTCAAAACTTGGAAATAAAGCTGTTTTCATTTAATAAAAATATAATTTATATTGTAAATATCGAAAATAAAAAATGGGGAAGAATTCACTTGCTAATGGGATTTAGATTGAATTGCATCTACAATAAATATCTGATCCTGAAATTATAAACAAGTTTTCCGAGGGTGAGTGTTTTAAAGACTTTGTAAACCTTTCAAGGTAAAGAATCAGCCAGCAGTGTGGGAGACCTGGGTTCGATCCCTTGGTTGGAGGATATCCTGGAGAAGGGAATGGCTACCCACTCTAGTATTCTTGCCTGGAGAATTCCATGGACAGAGTAGGTGGCAGGCTATAGTCCATGGGGTCACAAAGAGTAGGACAATGTTGAGCAACTAACACGCACAGTATTTCAAAAGTTTTTTAAAGAAGAGTTTTCTTTTAGTATTTTTTTTCCTAACGGCAGTTGTCCAAAATATTTTAAGATACAGTTAAAACATTCCATAGAGCTCATTTTCATTTGCCTAGTGTTCGTGTTTTACCTGTCCTTTACTCCCCCTCAGTATCTGTGTGATGGATTTATTCACAAACACAAATTCCCCAAATCTCTATCTCTGTAGTATACTCCTTGCCTCTGTTGTAGACATGATCTAAAAAACCTGAACTTCTCACCAAATCAGCAACTTCTCTGACTCTATTGGAAGGGAAGCCCACTCGTAGTCACCTAGGTGAGAAACGAGACGAGTTTGTCATCTCCTTTCTATAAATATCTTTATTTTGCCTGGACTGTTAAAGTAGCTCTGTGGGGGTGTGGGAGTGTATGTATGAATGTCCCAGTAACCTTGTGTTAATCCTCTTCCTGTATCTGTTTGAGACTTTTTTCTTCACACTGAAATTCCTTTCTAATTTGGCTTCATACTGAAATTCCTTTCTAATTTGTCTTTTCTTCTGCCCTTGACTTCTCTTCACTCGTCAAACAATGCTGGCTAATTACTATCTTTTATAAAAATTCTTTTTTTAAAAATCTTTTTGGACTGGTTAAGGTTCTCTTTATCTTATTCTCCCACCTCCCATTAATTGGAAGCTATATATATATTTTTCCCTCTTATTTTTTTAGTAGTTGTTTAATAGAAGACCACTTCCCAGGTGGCACACTGGTATATAATCTGCCTGCCAATGAAGGAGACGAAAGAGACGCCGATTGAATCCTGGGTTAGGAAGATCCCCTGGAGTAGGAAATGGCAACCCACTCCACAATTCTTGCTTGGAACATTTCATGGACAGAGGAGCCTGGCGGACTGCAGCCCATGGGGCTACAAAGAGTCAGACATGACTGAGGAACTGGGCACAATAATAGAAGACTATAGTTACTATTTCTTTAATGCACGAATATTATGAGAACTGTAGAATGCTCTAACTCTCCATAGCATCACCATTCTCTCTTCCTGATTTGTGATGTCATTGTCCAGGATTCTGCAACTATTGTCTCTCTTCATTATAAATTGGAATTATACTTAGTGTTATATTGTTGTTCAGTTGGTAAGTTGTGTCTGACTTTTGGTGACACCATGGACTGCAGCACTCCAGGCTCCTCTGTCCTCAACTATCTTTTGGAGTTTGGTGGAATTCTTGTTCATTGAATCGCTGATGCCATCCGACCATCTCATTCTCTGCTGCCCCCCTCTTCTTTTGCCTTCAGTCTTTCCCAGCGTAAGGGTCTTTTCCAGCGAGTCAGCTCTTTGCATCAAGTGGCCTTGGTATTGAAGCTTCAGTATCAGTTCTTCCAGTGAATGTTCAAGGTTGATTTCCTTTAGGATTGACTGGTTTGATCTCCTTGCAGTCCAGGGGACTCTCAAGAGTCTTCCCTAGCACTGCAGTTCGAAAGCATCAATCCTTCTGCACTCAGCCTTCTTTATGTTCCAACTCTCACATCCATACATGATTACTGGAAAAACTAGAGCTTTGACTATACAGACCTTTGTCAGCAAAGTAATGTTTCTGCTTTTTAATACACTCTGCTGGTTGGTCATAGCTTTCCGTCGAAGGAACAAATGTCTTTGAATTTCATGGCTGCAGGCACTGTTCACAGTGATCTTGGAGCCCAAGAAAATAAAATCTGTCACTGTTTCTGCTTTTCTCCCTTCTGTTTGCTATGAAGTGTTGGGACCAATGCCATGATCTTCGTTTTTTTAATGTTGAGTTTTAAGCCAGCCTTTTCACCCCTCTCTTTCATCTACATCAAGAGGCTCTTTAATTCCTCTTCACTTTCTGCCATTAGAGTGATATCATCTGCATGTCTGAGATTGTTGATGTTTCTCCCAGCAATCTTGATTCCAGCTTGTGATTCATCCTGCCCCGTATTGCACGTTTTACTCTGCATAGAAGTGAAAAAAGCAGGATGACAATATACAGCCTTGTTATACTGCTTTCCGAATTTTGAACCAGTTAGTTGTTCAACATCCAGTTCTAACTGTTGCTTCTTGACCCACATACAGGTTTCTTAGGAGACAGGTAAGGTGGTCTGGTATTTCCATCTTTTGAAGACTTTTCCACAGCTTTTTGTGATCCACACCATCATAGGCTACACTAAAGTATAGTCAATGAAGCAGAAGTAGATGTTTCTCTGGAATTCCCTTACTTTCTCCAAGATGCAGTGAATACTGATTATTTGATCTCTGGTTCCTCTTCCTCTTTGAAACCCATCTTGTATATCTGGAAGTTCTTGGTTCAGGTACTGCTGAAGGCTTGCTTGAAGGATGTTGAGCGTAGCCTTGCTAGCATGTGAAATGAGCTCAATTGTCTGGTAGTTTGAACATTCTTTCTCATTGCCCTTCTTTGAGATTGGAATGAAAATGACCTTTTCCAGTCTTGTGGCCACTGCTGAGTTTTCCAGATTTGCTGACATATTGAGTGCAGCACTTTAGCAGCAAAATCTTTTAGGATTTGAAATAGCTCGGCTGAAATTCTGTCACCTCCACTGACTGTGTTCACAGTAGTGCCTCTTAAGGCCCACTTGACTTCAAACTTCAGGATGTCCTGCTCTAGGTTAGTGACCCTACCGTTGTGGTTATCCAGGTCATTAAGACCTTTTTTGTATAGTTCTTGCCACCTCTTCTTAATCTCTTCTCCTTCTGTTAGGTCCTTACCATTTCTGTCCTTTATTGTGTGCACACTTGCATGAAATGATCCCACGATCTCCAGTTTTCTTGATGAGATTTCTAGTCTTTCCCATTCTGTTGTTTCCCCCCGTTTCTTTGCATTGTTCATTTCTTACCTCTCCTTGCTATTTTCTTGAACTCTGCACTCAGTGGGGTCTTTCTTTCCCTTTCTCCCTTTCGTTTAACTTCTCTTTTTTCCTCAGCTATTTGTAAAGCCTTCTCAGACAACTACTTTGCCTTCTTGCATTTCTTTTTCTTTGGGATGAATTTAGTTACTGCCTCCTGTACTGTGTTACAAACTTTTGTCCATAGTTCTTGAGGCGCTCTGTCTATCAGATCTAATCCCTTGAATCTATTCGTCATCTCCTCTGTATAATCATAAGGGATTTGATTTATGTCATACTTCAATCACTTAGTGGCTTTCCTTCTTCAGTTTTAGCCTGAGTTTTGCAATAAGGAGTTTGTGATTTGAGCCACAGTCAGGTCCCAATTTTTGTTTTTGCTGACTGTAAAGAGCTTCTCTACCTTTGGCTGCAAAGAACATAATCAGTCTGATTTCAGTTTTGGTCATATGGTCATGTCCATGTGTAGAGTCCTCTCTTGTGTTGTTGGAAAAGGGTATTTGTTGTGACCACTGTGTTTTCTTGACAAGTCTGTTAATCTTTGCCCTGCTTCATTTTGTACTCCATGGCCAAACTTGCCTATTAGTCAGTGTTTAACAGTTATCTTCTTTTTTTTCCCCCTTCTTTTCTTTCTTGTATGTTAGGCTTTCCATCCAGACTCAGCTGCTTTTACTCTGAAACATTCTTCCTTTTAAGTTCTTTAAATCAAGGTCATTTTGTTAGCTTGAAAAATTTTTTATTTTTTTTTTCACTCTAAAAAGACTTACTTGATACAGAATTATAGGCAGATAGTTTGTTTTTTTCAGCATTTAGGTATCATTTCTCTGCCTTCTTCCTTCTATTTTTGAGAGGTTGGTAATCACGCTGATCACTTTTGTGGGTAATCTGCATTTTCTTACTGGTGGCTTTGATATTTTCTGTTTGTTGCTGTGTTCTTTTACTGTGATGGTGTAAGTTTGGTTTTCTGTTATTGTAGAGTCCTTGAGTTCTCTGAATCTGCTGATGGGTGTTTTTCATCAGTTGTGGACAATTCTCAGTGATATCCTTTCTGATAATGCCTTTCCTCAGTTCTCTTTGGTGGTGGACGTCTGTTGAATCTTTTCGCCGTATCCTCCGTGCCCCATGACCGCACTCTCATTTCCCATCTTTTCCTCTTTGTCCTGCATTTTGGTAGAGCCATCATTCTGTGCATTCAGCTTCTTGTCCCGGTTTTGCTCCTGCATGTGTACTTCATCTGTGGTTTCCCCTTTGCAGTTACTGTATTTTTCATATTAGAAATTCAATCTGTATTATAAAATTGCCTGCTCAGTTCTTTTGGCCTAGTCAATTTTGATAACCTCTTAGTCTCTTTTTATACTTTTATTTTCCTATTTTGTTTCTTTAAATCTGTGGAACATTGTTATTTAATATTCTGTGTTTGGTAATTCCAGTATTTTTTAATCTTTTCTGGTCTCATTGTGTGGTTTGATTGTTCCTTCTGACTTTTGTTCATGGTGGCTGGTTTCTTGAATGCTCAGTGATTTCCTTCCTTCTTTTAAAAATGTTTGTTTGTTCTGGGCTCACAGTCTGTAGAATCTCACTGAATAGAGTTTTTTGAGGTTTGAGTGCCTTCCTCTAGAGAATATGAGTTTCTCTCTACCAGAATTCTGGGTGTACCCATCTGAGCTATTAATAAATTGTTGGTTTAGAATCTTTTTTTCCTGAAAAGTTTCAGGCGACTCTCTCACTTTTTTCAGAGCTGAGGCTAAGGCCAGTGCATGTATCTCCTTAGCATCATCTGTGGGATGAATTGGTTTCTGTTTTACATTGAGGGTGCTTTGTGGATGGATCCAGGCTTTATGTGGTGGTCCCATTGTGGCCTTCTGCCTTATTCCAGTGTTGGCCTCTGTCCAGTGAAGCTTATGGATTCATGCATTTTTCTTGTTTCTTTTTGCTTCAGGGAATTCTCTTGATCTGTCTCCATGATTATGTTCCAGCATTTTAAGGACTACTATACTAGGAAAAATGGCACCTGACTTCAGTACTCTTTCCTGGAAAATCCCATGGATGGAGGAGCCTGGTGGGCTGCAGTCCATGGGGTCGCTAAGAGTTGGACACGACTGAGCGACTTCACTTTCACTTTTCACTTTCATACGTTGGAGAAGGAAATGGCAACCCACTCCAGTATTCTTGCCCAGAGAATCCCAGGGACGGGGGAGCCTGGCAGGCTGCTGTCTATGGGGTCACACAGTCGGACATGACTGAAGCGACTTGGCAGCAGTAGCATACTAGGAAACATACTATGCTATACTAAACATACTATAAACTGTACTATACTAGGAAACTAGGATCACAACAAACTGTGGAAAATTCTTGAAGAGATGGGAATATCAGGCCACCTGACTTGCCCCTTAAGAAATCTGTAAGCAGGTCAGGAAGCAACACTTAGAACTGGACATGGAACAACAGACTGGTTCCAAATATGGACAGGAGTATGTCAAGGCTGTATATTGTCACTGTGCTTATTTAACTTATATGCAGAATACATCATGAGAAACGCTGGGCTGGATGAAGCACAAGTTGGAATCAGGATTGCCAGGAGAAGTAACCTCAGATATGCAGATGACACCACCTTTTTGGCAGAAAGTGAGGAATAACTAAAGAGCCTCTTGATGAAAGTGAAAGAGAGTGAAAAAGTTGGCTTAAAGCTCAACATTCAGAAAGCTAAGATCATTGCATCTGGTCCCATCACTTTATAACAAATAGATGGGGAAACAGTGGAAACAGAGACTATTTTTGGGGACTCCAAAATCACTGCAGATGGCGACTGCAGCCATGAAATTAAAAGATGCTTGCTCCTTGGAAGAAAAGTTATGATCAACCTAGACAGCATATTAAAAAGCAGAGACGTCACTTTGCCAATAAAGGTCCATCTAGTCAAGGCTGTGGTGTTTCTGGTTGTCATGTATGGATGTGAGAGTTGGACTTTAAAGAAAGCTGAGCACCAAAGAATTGATGGTTTTGAACTGTGGTGTTGGAGAAGACTCTTGAGAGTCCCTTGGACTGCAAGGAGATCCAACCAGTCCTTCCTAAAGGAAATCAGTCCTGAATATTCAGTGGAAGGACTGATGCTGAAGCTGAAACTCCAGTACTTTGGCCACCTGATGCAAAGAACTGACTCATTGGAAAAGACCCTGATGCTGGGAAGGACTGAAGGTGGCAGGAGAAGGGGACGACAGAGGATGAGACTGCTGGATGGCATCACTGACTCAATGGACATGAGTTTGAGTAAGGTTCAGGAGTTGGTGAGGGACAGGGAGGCCTGGCGTGCTGCAGTTCATGGGATTGCAAAGAGTCGGACATGACTGAGTGACTGAAGTGGACTGATAACTAGGAAAGGTGATCTACCTTGACTCTGTGGTCTGCCTAACATTTTGCTAGAAGCTGAAATTGTCATTTAAATTTTAATATGGTAAAATTTATTAGTTTTCATCTTTTTAGTCTTTATTGTGAGAAATTCAGTCATACATACATTTACTTACATTTTCTTTTAAAACTTTTAATGTTTTATTTTTTAATATTTATATCTTTGTCATCTAATTTCTATTTGAGGTGTTATGGGATAGTGCTCTAATTGGTTTATCCTTTTCCTAGTGATATATATGCAATGTTTCTGATGCCATTTATACATTTTTAGATAGCTTTCATATATAAGTAGATTTGTTTCTGAGTTTGTTATTCAGTGGTTCTTTGTTTCTATGCCATTACCATATAATATCATCAGAGTTTATAATTTTGATAATTGGGAAAGTGATTAACCCCATTCCTTTATCTTATTTCTTGGAAAAATATTGTTAGCTAGTCTTAGTTCTTTGTACTTCCATGTGAGTCTTAGAATCAGGACATCCAATTCCATGAAAAACTATTAAGGTTTTATTTAAACGATACTGAATTTATTAAATCTGTGAGAAATTGAAAGCTTTGTAACATGGAGCCTTCTTTTTCATAAATATATAGATATAGAAAGCTGCACTTATTTAAGTTCTCTTTGTCTTGTATTAATGTTTTATGATTTACCTCATACATCTTTCACACATTTGCTAGTTGATTTATTCCCTGGTGCTTTTGTTTTTGATATTATTGATATCATAGATAATAACTTTTTATTTTTTCTCTTAATTGCTCCTGTATAGGAATATAATTACTAGAGAATTACTTTCTGATGGTAATCTGATGAATATAAACCTTTGCCTAAAATCCTTTTGTGATTTCCTTATCTTCTGCAGGGCAGGGTTCAGTCATCATAGCATAATGATCTCAGCAGTAATCTTTCATGATGAGGATTATTTCTGACTCTTTACCATGCTTCACCCATAACTTCATGTTTTGGGACCTGTGTTTCAGCTGTCAGGAGCTAGTTGTAATTCTTTGAATATAGCTTAAAATAAAAGGTTTATGGGAATATAATTTACATATAACTGAATTTAATTTAAAATGTATGCTTTAATGAAGTTTAGTGTATTTTAGTATATAGATCTTTCTCAGCTTACAACAGGGCTGTGTCCCAGTAAACCTATTGTATGTTGAAAATACAAGTTGAAAGCATTTTAATACACCTAACCTATCAAACATCATAACGTAGCCTGCCTTACGCTGAACATGCTCAAAATACTTATATTTGCCCACTTAGAGTTGGGCAGAATCATCTGACACAAAACATGTTTTGTAGTCAAGTATTGACTGTCGTGTAATTTATTGAATGCCTGTGTTTCAGTTGTTACTGTTGTGATCATTGGGCTGGGGAGCTGGGACTCGCTGCTGTTGTCCTGCATCACGAAAGAATGTCCTACTCTATAACCCTACCTCAGGAAAATATCAAAGTTTGAAATGTGAAATATGTTTCCTACTGAATGTCTATTGCTTTTGCACCATCATAAATAAAGTCATAAGTTGAAATATAGTAAGTCAGCGACTGTCTGTATATTTAGTGTATTTGAATCACCACAACTGTTANCGAAAGAATGTCCTACTCTATAACCCTACCTCAGGAAAATATCAAAGTTTGAAATGTGAAATATGTTTCCTACTGAATGTCTATTGCTTTTGCACCATCATAAATAAAGTCATAAGTTGAAATATAGTAAGTCAGCGACTGTCTGTATATTTAGTGTATTTGAATCACCACAACTGTTAATTCTAGACTGTTTTCATCAACCCCAGAGAAGCCCTGTACTCACTGTCAGTCACTTCCCATTTTTCTTTCCTGGTTCCAAACCCTTGCAGTGAGCATTCTGTTTCTTTTCTTTATGGATTTGCCTGTTCTGGGCATTTCATGTAAATGGGGTCATATGTAGCCTTTATGTCTGACTTCTTTGACTTAGCATATTTTCAGATTTCATTCATGTCTTAGCACATATCCTGTGTCATTTATTTTTATGGCTGAATCATATTACATTCTTTGGGTAATACTACATTTTATTTATCAGTTGATGGACATACGTGTTGTGTCCACTTTTTGGCTGTCATCAGTAATGCTGTTATGAACATTTGTGTACAAGTTTTTGTACACAAAACTTGTATAAATTTTATCAGGTGAAGGATTTGTAAGTATCAACTTGTGTGAATGTATATTTTCAGTTCTTCAGGGTATATTTTTAGGAATAGAGTTACTGGATGGTATGGTAACTCCATGTTTAACTTCTTGGGGTTTTTCAGAGTGACTGTATTCTCTTGAAATTTATGAAGGTTTCCAGTTTTTCTCTGTTTTCACCAGTGCATTGTCTTTTTGATTAAAGCCATCCTAGAGGGTGTGAAGAGGTATCTCATGGTTTTGATTTGTATTTCCTTAATTACTGATGATCCTGGGCAACTTTTCCTGTGCTTATTAGTTATTTATATATCTTCTTTTGGGCTTCCCTGATGGCTCAGCTGATAAAGAATCCACCTGCAATGCAGGAGACCTAGGTTCAATCCCTGGGTTGGGAAGATCCTCTGGAGAAGGGATCTTCTAGAGGGAGAACAGCTACCCACTCCTGGAGAATTCCATGGGCTGTATATTCTGTGGGGTTGCATAGAGTCAGACACGACTAAGTGACTTTCACTTCGGGAAACTGCTATTGAAATCTTTTGCTCTTTAATTGAATTATTAGTCTTTTATTATTCAATGGTAAGAGTTCTTCATAGGTTCTAAATACTAGATTTTTATCAGATGCAGGATTTGTTAGTATCTTCTCCCTTTCTTTGGATTATCTTTCACATTTTTTGAGAGTTTCAAATTGAATATTTTATTAACAGCACAGTTGTCTTTTTCACCTTAATAGTGTTCTTTGATGCATAAACGTTTAAAATTTGATAAATTTCCAATTTTTTCCCCTTTGGTTGATTGTACTTTGGTGTCATGTTAACACCATTGCCTAGTCCAAGGTCATGATGACATACACCTATATTTTCTTATTTTATTTTTTGAGTTTTTTTTTTTTTTTAATGAAGTGACTTTATTTATTATTTAGCTATTTTTTGACCACACTGTGCAACATGTTCTCCAGCTAGGGATCAGACCACACCCCGTGAGTTAGAAGGTGGAGTCTTAGTCACTGGACTGCCAGGGAATTTCTTCTTCTGTGTTTTATAATTTTTGCTCTTATGTTTAGGTCTTTCATCCATTTTGAGTTAACTTTATGTGGGGTGAGGTGGAAGTCCAACTTCATTCATTTACATGTGAATATTCAGTTTTCCTAGCACCATTTATCCAAAAGACTTTTCTCATTCTGTTGTCATTCTTGAGTTCAGTTCAGTTCAGTCGCTCAGTCGTGTCCGACTCTTTGCAACCCCATGAATCGCAGCACGCCAGGCCTCCCTGTCCATCACCAACTCCTGGAGTTCACTCAGACTCACATCCATCGAGTCAGTGATGCCATCCAGCCATCTCATCCTCTGTCGTCCCCTTCTGCTCCTGCCCCCAATCCCTCCCAGCATCAGAGTCTTTTCCAATGAGTCAAGTCTTCACATGAGGTGGCCAAAATACTGGAGTTTCAGCTTTAGTATCATTCCTTCCAAAGAAATCCCAGAGCTGATCTCCTTTAGAATGGACTGGTTGGATCTCCTTGTAGTCCAAGGGACTCTCAAGAGTCTTTTTCCAACACCACAGTTCAAATGCAGCAATTCTTTGGCACTAAGCTTTCTTCACAGTCCAACTCTCATATCTATACATGACTACTGGAAAAACCATAGCCTTGACTAGATGAACTTTAGTTGGCAAAGTAATATCTCTGGTTTTGAATATGCTGTCTAGGTTCAGTTCAGTTCAGTCGCTAAGTCGTGTCCGACTCTTTGCGACCCCATGAATCGCAGCACATCAGGCCTCCCTGTCCACCAACTCCTAGAGTTCACTCAGACTCACGCCCATTGAGTCAGTGATGCCATCCAGCCATCTCATCCTCTGTCGTCCCCTTCTCCTCCTGCCCCCAATCCCTCCCAGCATCAGAGTCTTTTCCAACGAGTCACCTCTTCGCATGAGGTGGCCAAAGTACTGGAGTTTCAGCTTTACCATCATTCCTTCCATAGATATCAATTGACCATAAATGTACGGGCTTATTTTTGAGCTCTCAGTTCGGTTCCATTGATCTATATATATCTGTCCTTCTGCCACTAACACACTGTTTTGATTGTTGTAACTTTGTAGATAGTTTAAACATTTTTTTAGTATTTAAAACTTTTTTTTTCGGCTATGCTAGGTCTTCATCGTGTGTGGGCTTTCTCTAGTTGCCTTGAGCAGCGGCTGCTCTTTCTTGGAGTGTGCAGGCTTCTCATTCTGGTGGCTTCTCTTGTTGCAGAGCACGACTCTAGGTGTGGGGGCTTCAGTAGTGTCTCACAAGCTCTGGAGGACGAGCTCAGTAGTTGTGGCACGTGAGGTTAGTTGCCCAACCACATGTGGAATCTTCCTGTAACAGGGATTGAATCTGTGTCCCTTGGATTGGCAGGCGGATTCCCAACAAGTCTACCACCAGAGAAGTCCAGTAGTTTTGCATTTGTAAAGTGTGAGTGAGTCCTTCAACTTTTTTCTTTTCGAGACGGTTTTTAAGTCCCTTGAGTTTCTATATGAATTTTAAGATCAACTTGTCTAGTTCTGAAAAAAAAAAAAGGAGGGGGGACTTGATAGGGATATTGGGAGTTTGTTTTTTCTTTTTTAATAGGAATTTTGGTAGTACTTGGGGAATATTACTGTTTTAAGAGTTCATTCTTCTAGTCCATGAATGAGGGATGCCTTGACACTTATTTAGATCTTTAATTTTTTTCAGTGATGTTCTGTACTCTTCAGTATACAAATCTTTCATCTCTTAAATTTACTTTTTTTTTTTTTTTTAAAGATTATTGCTACTGTTGTCAGTGGAATTGTTTTCTTAATTTCTCAGACTGTTCATTGCTAGTGTATAGAAATACAGTTCATTTTTACAATAATGATCGGGTATCATGTAACCTGCTGAACTTGTTTATTAAGCTCTTTTTTTGCGTGGGTGTTTCAGGATTTTCTATGTACCAGATTATGTTATTTACAGATAGATAATTTCACTTTGAAATTTGAATGATCTTTCATTTATTTTTCTTACTTAAATTACCCTGGCTAGAGTCAGCACCATATTGGATAGAAGTGGAAAGAACAAACGTTCTTGTCTTGCTCCTGACTGCACAGGGAAAGTTTTCATCTTTCACTATTGAGTGGATTTTTCACATGGTTTTCTTCTTTTATTGAGATGATCATGTGCTTTTTGTTTGTTTATTCTATTAACATGTTTTATTATGTGATTTTTATATGTTGATCCAGCCTTCTGCACTCCTGCCCACTTGGTCACGATGTATAATTCTTTACATTCCTGGGTTTGGTTTGCTATTGTTTTGTTGAGAATTTTCACATTTGTATTCATCAGGGACATTGGCTTGTAATTTCTTGTGATGTGTGGTTTAATAGAATGCATTAAAAAGTGTTTTCCTCCTCTTGGAATTTGTGAAGGATTGGTATAATGCATCTTTAAACATTTGACACAATTCACTAGTGAAGTCATTTGGACATGGGCTTTTCTTGGTTGGATGTTTTTTGATTACTAATGCAGTTATCTTTGGGAGCTTCCCAGGTGGAGTGGTGGTAAAAAATCCATCTACCAATCAATGTAGGAGACCCAAGAGGCTCGGGTTTGATTCCTGGGTCCACTGGAAGGAGGAAATGGCAATCCACTCCAGTATTCTTGCCTGGAAAATCCCATGGCCAGAGGGACCTGGCAGGATACAGTCCATGGGGTCACAAAAGTCAGACATGACTTAGTGACTGAGAATGGATATGGATGGATGGCAGTATCTTTATTTGCTACAGTTATTATTATTATTTTTTTTATTTACTTTTTGTTGTGCTGGCTCTTCGTTTCTGTGTGTAGGCTTTCTCCTGTTGTAGTGAGTAGAGCTACTCTTTGTTGCAGTGTGCAGGCTTCTCATTGCAGTGACTTACCTTGTTGCAGAGCACAGACTTTAGGCACGTGGACTTCCGTAATTGTAGTTACCATCCAACTTTCTCATCTGTACGTGACTATTGGATAAACTATAGCTTTGACTATATGGACTGTTGTCAGCAAAGTGATGTCTTTGCTTTTTAATAGGCTGCCTAGGTTTGTCATAACTTTTCATATGGGCCATAATTTCCTGTTTCTTTCCATGTTGATAAATTTTTGTTGAAAATTACATGTTTTAAATGACATATGTGGCAATTCTGGAAATCAGATTCCTCCACTCCCTAGGATTTACTTTTTTTTTTTAAAATTTAGTGACTTTTCTTCAGTAATTGTATAAAGCCTGAATTTTTTTTTTCTTTAATGAGAAAAAGACTGGTCTTTGCTCTGTTGGTAAATAGTCAAATAATGATAGAACAGATATTTCCTTAAACACCTGGAATCCATAAGTCTTCCACCTTTTGCCAAAGGACTTTATGTAAGTGTTGGCATGAATTCAGCTCTCTCATGCAATTTACACCTCTACTTTACTTTAGCCTGGTCTTCCTTCTTCTATAGAACCTTAGCGTTCTATAGAATGCTAGGGCTAGTTGGGGATCATAAGGGATGAGAGGCTAGGGCCTTCTCAGTTCTGCCCTGGGTGTGCCATTTTACTCTGTATATGTGTGTGGCCTTCTCAGTTCTCATGAATGTGTAATAGCTTTTCAAAGCCCTCTGTAGACATCTCATTTCCAATTTTTCTATGTAAATAATTTTGGTCAACTTCTTATTATCCCAACTTGTTTCACTGCCAAAGATGGCTACAGTGTTATACAATTGCTGTTGACTGTTTTAAACAAGCTCTCTAGTTATAGAACTAGAATGAGTCAGGTTATATAAAAACAAACCCTGAGAATGGAGCTTTTCCAGAGAGCTACCTGACAGATCTGATAGTGAGGAGTCTTGGGCTTTTTGGTAGCTCTAAGCCTGTTTTATTTCTGCCATTGTCTTCAAGGCTGCAAGACTAGTAGTTTTTGCATTTACTGTAGTTTTGAGCTTTATCTTTTTAAGACTGCTGTGGAGCTGGGAGAGAATAATGAGAATAGGATAAGTTGTCACAAAGCCCACTCTTTTTACTGAGATTGTCATTTTTCTTGAATAAAAACTCCTTGAATTGTTGCAAGTCGTTGTGTAATTTCCTGAGTTGTGAAAATATAGGTGTTGACAATTTTTGCCAGTGTTCTTATTGCTTTTATGGAGGTTTTTGAAGGTTTTTGCTCTTTGAAGGTTCTTAACTTTCTGTTTTGGAAGTGTCCCACTTGTTTTTTATACTTGTTTTGGGGGAACTACTACACGTCTTCAATATTCAGCTCATACATTACTTCTTTCTTCTGCTTCGTTGCTTCAGTCGTGTCCAACTCTTTGTGACCCCATGGACTGTTGCCTACTTGGCTCCTCTGTCCATGGAATTCTCCAGGCAAGAATACTGGAGTGGGTTGCCATGCTCTTCTCCAGGGGACTTTCCCAACCCAAAGATCGAGCCTGTTCTCTTACGTCTCCTGCATTGCAGGCGGATTCTTTACCACTTAGCCACCAGGGAAGCCCTGTTACTTCTTCAGTGACAGCTATTTTGATTTTTCTCCATATAGTACAACTTTATTGGTTTCCATATTCTTTGAACATAGTGTTTTTATCCCACTTGTTACAATAGTTTATCTGTATTTCTTACAAACTTGTGGGGTATTTAGACTACTTTTTATCTCATATTCCTGAGAGTTAAAGAATCCCTGGAGATTATCTGCAACTGTTAACATAATTTTATAAATGATAGAGGCCTTGAAGGGTAAAAGAGTAAATACTTAACTAAGTATGTTTCTAAAACCCACTTCTGCTATTTGTGCAGTATATAACTGTTATGCACTTAACTATTAATATTATATAGGATTATGTAATGTAATGTTATGCATTGCTAGATATTTGTAGGTGAAAACAAGTCTATCTTATGAGAATTTCATAATACATGTGAAATAAGATTAAGAGATGACAAATATAAGGCTAGTTAATTTTAAACATAATAGCTTCTTTCTTTCTGAACTTCATAAAAATAGTTTAGAAATTAGTGTATATGTATGTATAAGTAATGAGTTTGATCTTTTTGATGAAAATTACAAATAAATGAGTATTTTCATGAAGTAATCTCTGAGTGAACTCCGGGAGATGGTGATGGACAGGGAGGCCTGGTGTGCTGCGATTCATGGAGTCGGGAAGAGTCGGACGCGACTGAACTGAACTGAACCGAATCTCTTTTTTGTCCATTGATAAGTAATTTTATTTTAACATGTTTCAGAAGTCATTAAAAATGTTAGGACCTTTTTATAAAATACATAGATTAATTTTTTGACCTTTCATGTACTGGCTTTCACATACTGTTTTTTCTTTCCATCTCAAAACATTGAAACCTATCAAAAACTTTTATCTAATTTAGTTGACTTGGTTAGGGGCAGGTTATAACTATTTTTGAAATTCTTTTCCGTCTCAAAAAGTGGGAAATTTCCCATATTGTAGTTATCAAAAAAAATTTATGATGTGTCTGTGAAGTCTTTTTCAAACTGTATTAGAGAACTGTGTTACACTTTTAGCAATGTTGTGGAAAAAGCCAGTGTTAGTAACTTTGGTGACAATATTCATATTTTGAGGCTGGGTATATAATGTCTATACCTGCAAAATATAATTTCTTTTGTTTAGTACAAGCTGGATCCCAGGGTTCAACAATATGTGAACCATGAACTTCCTGATGTTCAAGCTGGTTTTAGAAAAGGCAGAGGAACCAGAGGTCAAATTGCCAACATCCGCTGGATCATGGAAAAAGCAAGAGAGTTCCAGAAAAACATCTATTTCTGCTTTATTGACTATGCCAAAGCCTTTGACTGTGTNCCCCTGGAGAAGGGAAAGGCTACCCACTCCAGTATTCTGGCCTGGAGAATCCCATGGACTGTATAGTTCCTGGGGTTGCAAACAGTTGGAAACAACTGAGTGACTTTCGTTCACATCATATGATATTAACCCACTTTATCTTACTGTTACCTAACACCCCAAATGCAGCAGTATCACAATGCTAAATCATTGATTTTTGTTTGTGAGCTTCTGCTTTGGAAACATTTTATGTCATTCTTAGTTAATGAGAAATATATGATCTTTGCATTCTATAGAAATAACCTTATAGATGAGGGCTAGCTTCTAAAGCTTGAGCCTACTGCTCATGGACTTGATGCCTATGTAGGACTCTCTTAACTACAAACAAAAGTTTGCAGTTGAATACATTTCAACTTAGTGAACTAAAAAAAGGAATTTTATTCTTTGAAAGACAAGAGACTGTCCTGAAAGCAGCTGTATCTGAAGTCAGTTGAGCTTGCTTTGTATATATAGTAATCCTTTGGTACCCACAGGAGATTGGTTCCAGGACCACTTGGGGTCACCAAAATCTGAGGATGCTCAAGTCCCTTAGATAAAATGGGATTGTATTTGCATGTAACCTACGTATATCCTGTAGTCTTTAAATCATCTCTAGATTACTTATAATACCTAATACAATGTAAATGCTGTGGGAATAGTTGTCAGCATGTGGCAAATTCAACTTTTACCTTTTGGAACTTTATGGAACATTTTTGGGGGGCAGGATGTTTCAATCTTGGTTGGTTGAATCTGCAAATGTGGAAGTTGTGGATATGGAGGGCCTAGTGTAGTCTATTATATGTTTAAAATTATAATAGTGTTATTACAAGCATCTTTAATGCTTCCACAAACTGTTGTCCTATATGACATTATTTGCATATTCATTTGCATGTTGCTTGAAATACAGGTTTCTGCTTTTTCACTAATTTTTTACAGTAGAATTCTATGAATAAAATGAGAAGAAGAATATAATATTTTTAAGGCTCTTAATACATGATATATACTCTTAAAGTATGGTTATGGTGGAAATATTTTATTAATTTCCACATCCACCAATAGCATATAAAAGACTATTGATTTTAGAACATCCTTGATGACAAGTTTAATGAGGCTTTACTTTTTCATAATCCTTTTTTTGTGTGTATGGGAAATTTTTTTAGAATGCAGGAATACCTCTTGTCGGTAGCTAATGATAGATTGATTAAAAACTAAGGTATAAATAAGGATAGCTCTTAAATATATCTCTTTCCCTTTGTTACTTTCTCTGGAGTTTATACTTGGAAATCAAATTGCCAATTCCACATCCCAACTGAATATCCAACAGGCATCTCTAACTTAACATGTCCCAGACTGAGAACTTACTCTCGTCTACCCCAAACCTTCCCTGTTGTCTGTTAAGAACTGTTAAGATTTTGAGATTTACCTTACTTGTAAATTGGAACTTCCTTGGTGGCTCAGTGGTAAAGAACTCACCTCCCAATGCAGGAGATGCAGGTTCAATCCCTGGGTTGGGAAGATCCCCTGGAGAAGGAAATGGCAACCCACTCTAGTATTCTTGCCTGGGAAATCTCATGGACAGAGCCTGGTAGGCTACAGTCTGTGGGATTGCAAAAAGTTGGACATGACTTACTGACTAAACCATCAGTTGAGTTAGCCTGCTGTAGTTTCATAGAATTTGACAGAAGACATGAGAGAAAGGATTTTGTTACTGCAGTATCTGTATCCAGAATACCAGAGTTTGCTCCACTTTCTAGAGCCTCAGTTCCCAGAGGGCAACGTGCAAGGGCCAGGTGATGACCTGTGCATATAGTAGATTATACTGAGTTGGCAAAGGTTCAAAACCCAAATGAACTTTTCAGCCAACTCAGTTTTACAAGAAAGGAACACCGAGTTTAGAGAACCAGATGTTTTTATAATGGTTATTATGTTTGTTCCAGGAGAGTTGGGGGCCAGGTATTATCATTATTATACTGGGCAGTAAACAAACCTTCCCTTTGCTCCAGAGGAGGTACAGGGCTCTTATCTTTCTGAGGCTGTTCATTACGTAGACAGTCTTGAAAAGATCGTCCAGAGCAAAGGCAGTCAGTGCCTCTGTCTGCAAATAGGCAGAAATGTGAGAGATGCGTGTTCAGTTGTTTTCCAGCACAGTCTTCTCCATCTCAGCAGTGACTTCATCCTTCCAACTTCTCAGTCCAAAAACCTTGAAGTCATTTTTAGCTCCTATTTTTCTCACATTCAAGGTTGTCAAGAAATCCTGTCAGCTCTATCTTAAAATTGTTTCTAGATTTCTCACCCCCCCCCCCCAATTTCTCACTAGTCCCACTGCCCTGCTCAAAACCACTGTTTTAATTCTTTCAGCAGAATCAGTGTAGCAGCTACCAGCCGGCTTCCCTACCTCCAGTGTTGCCTGTCCCATTCTGTTTCCACACAACATAGCGGGAGCGGCCATGTTGAAATACGATCCAGTTACGTCACTCCTGCTCCGTGGCTTCCCATTTTACTTCGAGCAAAAGGCAATGTCTTTACCCTCACCCATACCCAGGAGCCTGTGTGATCTGGCTCCCTTTTTAACCCTTTGACCTTTTTTTGGTTACACTTGCCTTTGCTCATTCTGCTGCAGAATTTCTGGTCCCTTTGTTGTTCTTGGTTTCTGAGTCGTTTTCGACTGCGACTCCGTGAACTGCAGTACACTAGGCTTCCTTCTCTTTCAGTCTCCCGGAGTTTGCTCAGAATCATGTCCACTGATTCAGTAATGCCATCCAACGATCTCATCCTCTGTCTCCCACTTCTCCTCTTGCCTTCAGTCTTTCCCAGCATCAGGATCTTTTCCAGTGAGTTAGCTCTTTCATTAGGTGGCCAAAGTGTTGGAGCTTCTGCTTCAGCATCAGTCCTTCCAATGAATATTCTGGGTTGATTTCCTTTAGGATTGATTAGTTTGATCTCCTTGCTGTGCTAGGGACTCTCAAGAGTCTTCTCCAACACCACGGTTTGAAAACATCAATTTTTTCGTTGCTCAACCTTCTGGATGGTCTAGCTCTCAGATTTGTACATGACTGCTTGAAAACTATGGCTTTTACTTTGTGGACTTTTGTCAGCAAAGTGATGTCTCTGCTTTTTAATATGCTATCTAGGTTTGTCATAGCTTTTCTTCCAAGGAGCAAGTGTCGTTGAATTTCATAACTGCACTCACCATCCACAGTGATTTTGGAGTCCAAGAAAAGAAACTGTCACTTTTTCCACTTTTCCCTATCTATTTGACATGAAGTGATGGAACCAGGTGCCAAGAGCCTGTGTGATCTGGCTCTCTTTTAACCTTTGACCTCTTATTTCTGTTATGCTGCCCTTTGTCCATTCTGCCCTAGGCTTTCTGGTCCCTTTGCTATTTTTCAAACGTATCAGTAGGCTTCTTCCTTAGGGCTTTTGCATACCTTCTTTTATCTCCCTGGAATGAACTTGCCCTGTTATCTCTGTGGCTCATTCCCTCACTTCCCATCTTTATTCAAAGTCACGCCAGGCTTCTCTAGGCATCTAGCATCTAGATTAAGCATTTCAACCTCATCCCTCCCTCCGCCCAACACAGATTTACAGTCTACCATCCGTCTCAACTTTAATTTTTTCTCTCCTCAGAATGTGTCATCTTTTATATGGCTTATATTTTACTTGTATATCTTGTTTCAACCTCTCTAGGACATAAGCTCACAAAGGGTACAGGGGTTTCTCTGAATTACTTATAGTTTTGTTTCTAGCACGTAAAACAGTGCTTGGCACCTTGTGATCAACTAATATATATTGTCCAATGAATGAATGATTACATGGTAAAGTGAAATTCTGTTTTCTAAATTGGTAGTGTATATTAAAAGTCTAGTCAACATCCAGTCAAAACGATTGAATCAGTGGTTAATTACTTTTTATTCACAGAAGATCAATGTAGTAATTGTAATTTGTCAGTTAAACTGTTTCCAGCAAAACCAGTTTATTAATGTTAAGTCATTCAATCAGTAAATATTTGAGTGCCAGGCAAGATGGTAGGCATTGATGATACTGGGATAAGTGAGGTGTATGTAGTCTTTTCCTTATAGAGCTTATGACCCAGTTGAAGGGAAAGGCACTAACAAAGTATAATAGGTATAATTACTGTGATGGGTAAAGTTTTAGAAGTTTAGTATTGCAGGGGTTGCAGAGTCAGATGCCTACATAAGCCATGTGCTTAATGTAAAAGAGCAAGGTGGGCCAGTACCTCATTGAAACTTCGAGAAGAGAGGGATCTGTGCTGAGCTGCAGAGCACGTGCCCTGTGTAAAGGAGTGGCGATTGACTGACATCATATAGGAGTAAAAATCCTGTCTCCTCATTTCCACGTTTTTCAAGAAAAACAGAAAAATCAAGATTGTCATCTGAAATATACCAACCTTCTGAGGTACTGTGCAGTCCAAAGCAAACCTGGNGAGCTGCAGAGCACGTGCCCTGTGTAAAGGAGTGGCGATTGACTGACATCATATAGGAGTAAAAATCCTGTCTCCTCATTTCCACGTTTTTCAAGAAAAACAGAAAAATCAAGATTGTCATCTGAAATATACCAACCTTCTGAGGTACTGTGCAGTCCAAAGCAAACCTGGTTTTGACCCACAAGCCTCTTTGTAAGAAATACTGCTTATTAAGTAAGGTATATCAAGAGGAAAACTCTGGGTGTTAGGGGAGAGGACATTGTTTCCTCTCAGTAACGCCATTTTTCTCGTTCCTCCTAAATTGTAATTTTATTTCCAGATCCTACATAGACTTTTCTTCTGGAGTAAGAAAGGCAGGTGTGGAGATAAAAACATCACAATGTGAGATTTATGAGAAAAACCCCTCTAGCTTCATCCTATCAGCGTTGTGTAGTTGGACTAGGTGCTTCCTTCTTTCTCAGCGTTCAGCTTCTTCCTCATCTGCAGAATGGGCATGAGTTAAGTTGCTTCATAGCGTGATGAGAACTGAATAAGAGCGCGCACAGCAGTGCCTTCTGTGCAGTTAGGGCTGTGTGAATGCAGTGCTCCTGCTTTTCCTCTTTCCAACTCCCCAGCCAGTCAGATGTAACTGACTTGCTCTCTCATTACCTTGAACCAGATAGCACAAACGGATACGATAACTTCAGCATGAATTTAAGTTAGTAATTCTTTTTAGAGATATTTTCACTTTTAAAAATAAAACTTCTGGAGTCCTTGCTTTAACCTAGAGTAACGGAAGTCTGATGTATCACAGGCCAGTGGTCATTGGCTCAAATCCTGCAGCCAAATAAGTGCCTGTTCCACTTAACTTGAAGATAGTTTTCAAATGACATTGTTTTCTTTGGCAGTGGTTGGAACCAGAAGTTGCTGACAGCTTAGCATTTTTTCTATCTTGTTGACTAGCATGATGTCTGATGATACACACAGTACAGAAAAAGACCATGTGTAATTATATCCATTCCGCTCATCTCTCTTCATTCCCCAGGGAAACAAACTTGATAGAAGTAAACACTACTAAAGCCCAGTCTTTCATAAACATGAAGTGCTTGTGTGTATCAGGATATTGGAACCGTAGGTATCTAAGATACCATAAACATTCTCTGTGGCAAGAGACTTATGGTGCCTTTGGGGAAGTTGTGAGTCTGGCTAATCAGCAGCAGCACTGTTATTATAAAATAATAATTCTCAGTGGTGGTGGTGGGGCTGTTGGATGGCAAGGGAGAGAGGAATTACTTGGAGGAAAACATCCTCTGAGTCTCTTGTTCTTTTTCTTCCAAGTTTATTATGAAATATTTCAAAATGTACAGAAAGTTTGAAGGAGTAGTACTGTGAATAACCATATGAAAATCATCTAGATTTAACTACTGATAACATTTTACCATTCCATTCTTTATACATTTTTTGAAAACTTGGATAATTTTGAGTCAGGGCTGTGCATTAGAAGAATTATTGTTCATTTTCTTCGGTGAAACAAAGGTATTATCTAGGATAATGTATGCATTTTAAGAATGTATATGTGTTTAAATACTCATGAAATATTAATACTAAGAATAAAATGACATGAATTCACAACTCACTTTCAGGTAATTCTCTGCTAGCCAAAGCATGTTTTATGGTTTATTTCAAAATAGAGTTTACTCGAGGATTATGTATTTGATTATAATCTCATTTAAAATCTAGGATAACCCTACTACCCCTCAATAAAAAAATTTCGGTTTTTTTAAACTAAAAAAATGGTTCACCCAGTTCTTCCAATCCCCCACTCTTCACCTCTGGCAACTACCAGTTTATTCTGTCTGTGAGCTTAGTTTTTTTATATTTATTTAAAACATATTTTTAGATTCTACATGTGAGACAGATCATATGGTATTTGACTTTCTCCATCTGACTTACTTCACTCAGCATAATGCCCTTGAGGTTCCTCCATGTTGTTACAGATGGCAAGATTTCCTTCTTCTTCATGGATGAGTACTGTTCCTCTCTGTGTTTGTGTGTGGGGCACAGTTTTTAAATCTATTCACCCATCACTGGCCAAGCTGTTTCCATATCTTGGCTATTGTGAACAATGCTACAGTGGATATAGGAGTACATGTGGTGTGGTGGTTTAGTCGCTAAGTTGTGTCCATCTATATCTTTTCAAATTACTGTTTTTATTTACTGCCAATAAATACCCAGAAGTGGAATTGCTGGATTATACTGTAATTCTATTTTTAATTGTTTGAAGGACCTCCATACTGTTTTCCGTTGTGACTGCCCCCAGGTTTTATTCATACCAACAGTGCACAAGGGTTCCCTTTTATCTGCATTCTTTCCAGCATTTGCTACTTCTGGTCTTTTTGATAATAGGTGNTTTGTGTGTGGGGCACAGTTTTTAAATCTATTCACCCATCACTGGCCAAGCTGTTTCCATATCTTGGCTATTGTGAACAATGCTACAGTGGATATAGGAGTACATGTGGTGTGGTGGTTTAGTCGCTAAGTTGTGTCCATCTATATCTTTTCAAATTACTGTTTTTATTTACTGCCAATAAATACCCAGAAGTGGAATTGCTGGATTATACTGTAATTCTATTTTTAATTGTTTGAAGGACCTCCATACTGTTTTCCGTTGTGACTGCCCCCAGGTTTTATTCATACCAACAGTGCACAAGGGTTCCCTTTTATCTGCATTCTTTCCAGCATTTGCTACTTCTGGTCTTTTTGATAATAGGTGTCCTAACAAGTGTGAGGTGATATCTCATGGTTTTGATTTGCATTTCCCTTTTGATTAATAGTGTGAAGCATCTTTTCATGTACCTGTTGACCATCTGTGTGTCTTCATTAGAAAAATGTTTATTCAAATCAGCTACCCATTTTAAAATCAGATTTTTTTTAAACTACTGAATTGTACAAAATCTTTCTGTATTTTGGACATTAGCTTCTATCACATGATTTTCAAATATTTTCTCCTGTTCAGTATGTTGCCTTTTCATTTTGTTGATAGTTTCCTTTGCTGTGAGAACTTTTTAGTTTGATATAGCCCCACTTGTTTAGTTTTGCTTTTGTTGCCTTTGTTTTTGATGTCAAGTTCAAAAAATCATTGTCAAAAACTATGTCAGGGAGGTTACTGCCTGTGTTTTCTTCTAGAAGTTTTATGCTTTCAGGTCTTATGTTCAAGTCTTTAATCCATTTTGAGTTAATTATTGTATACGGTGTAAGAGAATGGTGCAGTTTCATTCTTTTGCATGTGACTGTTCAATTTTCCCAACACCAACACCATTTATTAAAGAGACTTTTTCCCATTGTATATTCTTGTTTCTTTTGTCATAAATTAATTGACCATGCATGTCTGGGTTTATTTAATTAATCTGGGCTCTCTATTCTGTTCCATTGCTTAATTTGTCTTTATGCCAATAGCATACTGTTTTAATTACCATGCCTTTGAAATATAGTTTGGAATTAAGGAGTCTGATGTTTCCAGCTTTACTCTTCTTTCTTGAGATTGCTTTGGGTTCATGGGAAACTTTTAGGTTCCATACAAATTTTAGAATTTTTGGTCCTATTGTTGTGAAAAATGCCACTGGAATTGATAGAGATTGCATTGAATCTGTAGATTGCTTTGAATAGTATGGAACTTTAAACTGTATTAATTCTTCCAGTCCATGAGTACGAAGTATCTTCCATCTGTTTGTGCCATCTTCAGTTACTTTCATTAATGTCTTGTAGTTTTGAAGATACAGATACTACACTTTCTTGACTAAAATTTTTTCTAGGTATTTTATTCTTTTTCATGCAGTTGTGAATGGGGTTCCCTTAATTTCTCTTCTGGTAATTCATTATTAGTGCATAGAAATGCAGCATATTTTTGTGTATTGATTTTGTATCCTGCAGCTTTACTGAACTCATTTGTTCCAACAATTTGTTAAATGAAGTCTTTATTAGGGTTTTTTAAAATCTATAATATCATATCAGTGACAGTTTTATGTTGAATAGGAGTGGTGAGAGTGGACATCCTTGTCTTATTCCAGATCGTAGTGGAAGAGCTTTCAACTTTTCTTTGACTTTTGAAGTGAAGTGAAAGTCCCTCAGTTGTGTCTGATTCTTTGTGACTCCATGGATTATACAGTCCATGGAATTCTCCAGGCCGGAATACTGGAGTGGGTAGCCTTTCCTTTTCCCAGGGTATCTTCCCAACCCAGGAATTGAACCGGGGTCTCCTGCCTTGCAGGCAGATTCTTTATCAACTGAGCTATGAGTCATCTAATATTATTTTGTTACTGTCTATTTCTCCTTTTAAGTCTGTTAATATTTGCTTTATATATTTAGGCTCCCCTATTTTGGGTGCAGAAATATTTACAAATTTTATATCTTCTTGTTGGACTCTTTATCATGTAGCACCCTTCATTGTCTCATATTACAGTCTTTGTTTTCAAGTTTGTTTTGTCTAATACAAGTGTAGCTACTCCAGCTTTCTTTTGGTTTCCATTTGCGTGGAATATTTTTTTAATCCCTTCACTTTGATTCTGGGTGTCCTTACATCTAATGTGAGCCTTTAGTAGAGAGCATATAAGTTGGCCTTTTAAAAAATTTATTCAGCCACTCTGTGTCTTTGGTTAGGGAATTTAGTTCATTTACATTTCAGTTAAGTAGGTGCTTACTGCCATTTCACTAATTTTTTTTTTTTCATGTTTTTTGTTCTTTGTGCCTGTCTTCTCTCGTTTTCTTCTTTGATGGTTTTATGGTTTTCTTTAATGGTGTGCTTATATTTCTCTTCACATTTTCTGTCTGAATTTACTACAGGCATACCTTGTTTTATTGTGCTTTATTTTATTGCACTTCCCAGATGCTGCCCCCCCCCCTTTTTTTTTTTAACAAATGGAAGGTTGGTAGCAACTTTGCATTGAGCAAGTCCATCAGAACCATTTTTTCTAACATCTTTTGCTCACTTTGTGTCTCTGTCACATTTTGGTAATTCTGTCAATATTTTAAACTTTTTCATCATTATATTTTCCTTGGTGATTTGTGATCAGTGATGTTTGCTGTTACTAGTAAGACTCCCTGAAGGCTGAGATGGTAGTTAGTATATTTTTGCAATAAAGTATTTTTTAAATTAGTGTGCACATTTTTAAAAGATATGATGCTGCTGTACTATTAATAAACTATAGTTTAGTAAACATAGCTTTTTATATAATGGGAATCCAAAAAAATTTGTATGAATAGTTTTATTGAAGTATGCTTTGTTACAGTGGTCTGGAACTGAATGTGCAGTATCTCCAAGGTATGCCTATATAGGCTCTTTGCTTTGTGGTTACCAAGTCTTAACATATGACAACTTATATCTGCAGTAGTCTGTTTTAAATTGAAAACGCTGAAGTTTAATCCCATTGTGAAGTGTAACATTATTGCTCCTTCCTCTCCACATATTATATTATTGATGCCACATTTTACATCTTTTTATCTTGTGTATCACTTAATTAATTATTGTAATCACAGTTCTTTTTTCTTTTAACCATCATACTAGTTTATAAATGGTGAAACCTTTACCTTTACTATGTATTTATATTTCCAGTGAGACTTGTTCATTTATGTATTCTTCTTGCTAATTAGTACCCTTTCTTTTCAGCTGAAAGAAGTCCGTTTAGCACATTTCTTCCAAGATCCATTTAGTGGTAATAAGCACGTTTAGTTTTTGCTTATCTGGAAAACTTTTTATCTTTCTCACTTCCAAGTGATAACTTTGCCAGGTAGAGTATTATTGGTTAGAAGTTTTTTCTTTCAGCACTTTGAATGTATCATGCCACTCCCTTGGGCTTGCAAAGTTTCTCCTGAAAAATCTGCTTATAGTCTTATTGGAGGTTCTCTTGTACAACAAGTTGTTTTTCTTTTGATGCTTTTAATGTTCTCTCCTTGTCTTTAACTTCTGACATTTTAATTATAATGTGTCTTGATGTGGGTATCTTTGGGTTCCTTTTATTTGGAACTCTGGGCTTCCTGGATCTGCATGTCTGTTTTTTCCCTTAGGTTAAGGAAAATTCAGCTGTTATCTCTTCAAATAAGATTTCTGCTCCTTTCTATCTCTCTTTTCCTTCTGGGAGCCCTACTTTGCGAATTTTAGTTCGTTTGATGTTGTCCCATAGACCCCTTAAACTATCTCCACTGATTTCCATTTTCTCTTTTTGCTGCTGTGATTGGCTGAGTTCCACTGCCTTGTCTTAGAGTTGACTGAACTCTTTGTTCTACTTCTTCCAGTCTGCTGTTGAACCCCTGTAGTGTATTTTCAGTTCAGTTATTGTATTCTTCAGGTCTGTGGTTTCTGTTTGGTATTTTCTCATGTTTTTTAAATCTCTGATGAAGTTCTCACAGTTTATATTCATTTTGGTAAGCATCTTTATGATTATTGCTCTTTATCAGATAAGTTACTTACCTCTCTTTCATTAAGGGTTTTTGTTTTCCTGAGGTTTTGTCTTGTTCTTTTATTTGGAACATATTCCTCTGTTTCTTCATCTTGCTTGTCTCTCCGTGTTGGTTTCTATACCATAGATGAACAGCTGGTCAGTTTGGAAGGAGTGGCCCTGTGTAAGAGATGAATTTTGTGATTCAACCCTGCCTCAGCTTTTGGTTATCTTTTAAACATCTGTCCTTGTCCAAGTAGCCTGTTACATTTTTAATACCTACCAGTAGTTATGGATGTGCTATGACTTGTACTATGACTTGTCATTGTCCCAAAGGGCAGAATCTTAGCACCTGGTGGCAGGCTTCCTGGAAGTCAAATCCTCAGACTATAGCTTTTAAAAGTATGCAGATATGTACAGGCTTATGAGACTAAAAGTATTAGCTCTGCTTGCCACCAGAACCAGGTGATCTGGAGGTCTCCCCTGAGTAGGAGCGTCAGAAACTGGGACTCCAGATGAGGGTATATGCTCTTCTCTGGGTGATACCAGTGAGCTGGAGCAGGGCAGAGGGAGAATGCCAAGATGGCATCCAAAGCCTGTGTTCCTTTGTAGGCCACCAAATGTGGATCAGACCTGAAGATTGACCCTTAGGGTGAAGCTCCAGAACAAGTAAAGAGGCCGCCTTCACAGAAAGTCTTGGGTGTGCCCATTACCTACTAATGAAGAAAATGACCTTACTTTCAAATGGGCTTCCCTGGTCGCTCAGTGGTAAAGAACCTGCCGCCAGTGCAGGAGACATGAATTCAGTCCTTGGGTCAGGAAGATTCCCTGGAGAAGGGAATGGTGACTCACTCCAATATTCTTACATAGAAGATCCCATGGACAGAGGAGTCTGACAGGCTACAGTCCATGGGGTAGCAAATGAATTAGACACAACTTAGCGACTAAACAATAACAGCAGCAACAACTTTCAAATAGTTGACCAACAAAAATCATGTTTTATAGTTTCTTCTAAAACTAGTAATTAATCAAGAACTATGTATTGCATTTGATTGTAATGTGATTCTACTCCATTTTTGTACTCCACATATGGAATACTGTACAAGACAACTAACCAGAGTCAGGATCCTAGACTTTCTCTAAGTGTTACTTTGTGTTATTTTCCATATTCTTTTAGCCCCTGTTATCTGTAAAGTGGAATTTAGGCCTTTAAGATTTACTAGGTTAAAGATATTTCACAGGTAATGCTGTTTAATTCATTTTCTATCACATCAGGAAGCGTGTAATGTCAATATTAATGCCAATATTAGTGACCCCCAGATTTCTTTTGTGAAAAGAAGTGCTTTTCCTTTTGATGCTTTGACACCATGTGAATATCCTATTTTTCATAACCCTTTCGTGGATTTTGGCATACAGTGATGATCCTTGCTGAATCAGTTTCATAATACTGTATTTCTCAGCTTTGATGCCTTCTCCCAATTCCATTGACAATCTCTGTCACTTGGGGAATGAGTAGGGTCCATCAATGTGTTGGGCGAGAAAATGAGTTGAGGATCTCAGTTATAGGAAACAGATAATGGTATCTAATTTTATGTCACTTTTTCAAAGTTGGATTTTCAGTTCTTTGGAAAAAAAATACTGGTTAGGAGCTGAGAGACATAATTAGCAAACTATGTCTGATGAATTGACTTCTTGGTAGTGATTGGAAAATTTTTGTAGTTGTAATCAGGTTATGTCAAGTAAATTAGTGTATGTTAGATTTCAGTTCAGTTCAGTCACTCAGTTGTGTCTGACTCTTTGTGACCCCATGAACCACAGCACTCTAGGCCTCCCTGTCCATCACCAGCTGCTGGAGTTTACCCAAACTCATGTCCATTGAGTTGGTGATGCCATCTAACCATCTCATCCTCTCTCATTCCATTCTCCTCCTGCCTTCAGTCTTTCCCAACATCAGGGTCTTTTCAAATGAGTCAGCTCTTCGCATCAGGTGGCCAAAATATTGGGAGTTTCAGCTTAACATCAATCCTTCCAATGAATACCCAGGACCGATTTCCCTTAGGATGGACTGGTTGGATCTCTTTGCAGTCCAAGGGACTCTCAAGAGTCTTCTCCAACACCACAGTTCAAAAGCATCAATTCTTCCGTGCTCACCTCTCTTTATAGTCCCAACTCTCACATCTGTACATGACTACTGGAAAAACCATAGCCTTGACTAGACAGACCTTTTTTGACAAAGTGATGTCTCTGCTTTTGAATATGCTGTCTAGGTTGGTCATAACTTTCCTTCCAAGGAGTAAGCATCTTTTAATTTCATGGCTGCAATCACCATCTACAGTGATTTTGGAACCCAGAAAAATAAAATCAGCCACTCTTGCCACTGTTTCCCCATCTATCTGCCATGAAGTGATGGGACTGGATGCCATGATCTTAGTTTTCTGAATGTTGAGCTTTAAGCCAACTTTCTCACTCTTCTCTTTCACTTTCATCAAGAGGCCGTTAGTTCCTCTTCACTTTCTGCCATAAGGGTGGTGTCATCTGCATATCTGAGGTTATTGATATTTCTCCCGGCAGTCTTGATTCCAGCTTGTGCTACTTCCAGCCCAGCGTTTCTTATGATACATATAAGTTAAATGATGTTAGATGTTAGATTTAACAAGGGACTGAAAAATACCACCTCCCCCCACCCCACCCAGAACACTTAAGTTAATTCAAAAGTGACTTAACAGTTATGTTCGAAACACATTAATTACTTGTCCTCTGTCCATGGCAATTCTCCAGGCCAGAATAGTGGAGTGGGTAGCCGTTCCCTTCTCCAGGGATCTTCTCAACCCAGGGATCGAACCCAAGTCTCCTGCATTGCAGGCAGGTCCTTTACCAGCTGAGCCACAAGGGAAGTGTTGTTCTAGAAGGTCTATCAAATTGATGAAAGTGACATAAAATACCCTATGCCAAAATGAGTTTTAAAAACTTCAGGTGGAAATCTTTGTTTAAATGTAGCAGAAGTAATTATTCTTGAGAATACCTGTATATTTCAGATATTGATACTTTCTTAGGTACAGTGGACAGACTGTGGCATAAATAATGAGGACATTTGTTATCTAGCATGAGAGATCCCACAGGCTTGTCTAATTCAGTAGCCTAACTATGTTAATATTCTGGGTCATTTTTTTTCTTTCATTCTTTTTTCCATCATAGCCCATATGGTTGCCCTAGGTCTAAACATTACGTTCTTACACAACAAGATCCAAAAGCTGGAAGGAAGAAAAAGGCCTTCTTCATAAAACTCTCTCCCCCGCCGCCCGCCCCCCCACCCCCTCCCATAAAGAATTTTTTTGCCCCCCCCCCCCACCCTCCTTTTTTTTTCTTTTGTGTT